>JBBPDH010000104.1:30775575-30787006 GCA_037974565.1 Clupeocharax schoutedeni
CATTATTTGTTTGCTTTTGATCCTGTTGTATCTCGTGAAAAAGTCGGCAGCAGGACCAGATTTTGCATCGGACTTCCGCCCACTATAGTCATGTCTTATGTGCTTATGTGTTTAAAGTGGAGAGCAACTGGCTGCAAATATAATAATAACAGCAGTTCCTTATTAAGCAACTCCACTTTTACTTGAACATCAGGTACAACGTGGAAACATACAAGATCCTGCTCTAGTGGTCCTGTGCCAAGATACAAGGATGCCATCACCACTCTTCTCTTGGCTGTCTTGATTCGTGCCTGGATAAACAGATAAATAATATGATTAACATGAAATACGCATATGAAAATACAACCCACAACTACAGAATGACGCTACCACTGGGACTGACTGACACCCTACTGCTATAATTCTGACACATCTTAGAAAATATGACTACCCGTACATTCCAGAGGTTAAAGCAGTAACAATTCAGTGGCTACATTTCTCAGACACCACAAGAGCAAACAGCCTGCTAATGTTTCATGCATTGGTCTGGCTTCCCATTCAGTGCTCTGGACAACTAAAAAGGTTATAATGGCTAAAAAGGTCGTCAGTCAGAAGATGAAGGAATGATCCTGCACTCACATCATTAAGCTTTCCCTCACCTGAATTCAAGTTAATTTATGTAGCACATCATCATACACAAAAGGCCATTCGAAGTGCTTTACAGAAAGAGAATTCAAAATAAAACACATTAGAATAAAATAATGGAAGAAATAAAAGAATACATTGAAAATTACTGAAAGAAAATTGAAAGTACAATAGAAGGGCAGAAATTCAAAAGCCAGAAGAGGAAAATAGTGCAATTTTAAGCAGCTTTTTAAAGCTACAGTTGGTGCAGATCTGATACTGATGGGCAGTTTGTTGCCACAACAAGTGGCATAGTGGCTAAACAACATTTCACCATGTTCAGCAGCTCCAGCAGATCTAAGAGACTCACCACTATTATACAATATCTCACAAAAGTGAGTACACCCCTCAAATTTTTGCAAATATTTTATTATATATTTTCAAGGGACAACAAGATATAAATTTGATGTCCCTTCAAAATATCAACACAGTCATGTAACACACCAGTGTTACAAAGTCTCAGGTATCAGTAGGGATGAGGTGTGTTAAATTTGGTGTCATCACTCTCACACTCATACTGGTCACTAGAAGTTTAACATGGCACCCCATGGCAAAGAATTCTCTGAGGATCTTCTAAAAAAGTATTATTTCTCTACAGAAAGATGGCCTAGGCTATAAGAAGATTGCCAACAGTCTTCATCTAAGACAATTCAGTGGTTTAAAAGGACAGGTTCCACTCAAACAGACCTCGCCCTGGTCCACCAAAGTTGAGTGCAGGTGTTCAGCATCATGTCCAGAGGTTGTCTTTTGAAAATGAGTGCTGCCAGCATTGCTGCAGAGGCTGAACGGATGGGTAGCCAGCCTGTCAGTGCTCAAACCATAATTTGCACACTGCATCAAATTGGTCTGCCTGACTGTCGTCCCAGAAGAAAGCCCCTTCTAAAGATGGTGCACAAGAAAGCATGCAAACAGTTTGCTGAAGACAAGCAGACTAAGGACATGGAATACTGGAACCACATCCTGTGGTCTGACGAAACCAAGATAAAGGTATTTGGTTCAGATGGTATCAAGCGTGTGTGGCGGCAACCAGGTGAGGAGTACAAAGACAGATGTGTGTTGCCTACAATCCAGCATGGTGGGAGTGTCATGGTTTGGGGCTGCATGAGTGTTGCCGGCACTGGGGAATTACAGAATACAAACATGTACTATGACATACTGAAGCGGCGCATGATGCCCTCCCTTTGGACACTGGGCCGCAGAGCAGTATTCCAACATGATAACAACCCCAAACACACTTCCAAGACAACCACTGCCTTGCTAAAGAAACTGAGGGTAACGGTGCTGGACTGGCCAAGCGTGTCTCCAGACCTAAACCCTATTGAGCATCTGTAGGGCCTCAAACGGTAGGTGGAGAAGCGCAAGATCTCTAACATCCACCAGCTTCGGGACGTCATCATGGAGGAGTGGAAGAGGATTCCCATGGCAATCTGTGAAGCTCTAGTGAACTCCATGCTCAAGAGAGTTACGGCAATGCTGGAAAATAATGGTGGCCACACAAAATATTGATACTTTGGGCACAGTTTGGACATTTCCCCTTAGGGGTGTACTCACCTTTGTTGCCAGCAGTTCAGACATTAATGGCTGTGTGTTGTCATTTTGAAGGGACATAAAATTTACACCATTACACAAGCTGTACACTGACTACTTCACATTCTATATGAGTTTTATATCTTTAGTGTTGTCCCTTAAAAAGATATAATAAAAAATGTGAGGGGTGTACTCATTTTGTGTGATACTCTATTCAAACATATCAGAGTGTTTTTTTTATTCATATTTGACTTCATAGAAAAAAATGAGGATTACTCAATTAAACTTGGCATCTTTGAAAGGCTAATCTTGTTTCAACATTTGTTTTGGCCCTTAATTTTTTCCATGCCTTATCTGGGATGCTATTTTTGGACATTAAAATCCTGTTATTCCTAGAACCACTAACAGCTTGTACTTCATGTCTATTAATAAGACCTATAAGACCCTAGGCATGGAAAAAATGTGATTTTGAGAGCAACAAGAATAGCATTGAGGGGTTTAAAGTCATTTTTAAATAAACAGGTTATTTAAATACCATTAATGCATTTTTTAATCCATGTGATACATTTTATTTTCTTCAGATACAATCTGTTATTGATTGTCTAAATAATTGAGAGGTCTCTACAAATTATGTATATGAAATTATAAGGAAAATAATATAATACATACATCTTCCCTATTATATGTATGAGTCCCAAACTTTGAAATAGTAAGTGAAGAAAAGTAATACATGTTTTTTAACTACATTATATTCTTTACTATATGGGCTTCATTATAGAAAAAAACATCAACTCTGATATGTAATATTCAATAGGGTGTTTATATTGTATATCCCACACAAAGAGAACAAGATAATAAATGAATGAAATTAAAACAATTGCTTTTTATTGAAAATTAAGTGTAGTGTAGCATATTACATAATGAGATTACACAAAAACCTTTAACCATATAAATTAATCATTAATCTTCAGGTTTTTGTACAGAGATGTGAAGGTGTCCACATACTTTTGGTCACATAATGTATTTACCCAATTTACTCAAACCTTGCGCAATATATTTGAGACTAGAACGAACAAGCGTAACGTTTTGCTTCCAAAAGTACATGTAAGGGCAGATCACCGATTACCGATCACCAAGATCATGATCTGCCGATTGCCGATCACAGAATGGCAGGGGAATGGGAATCTTTTATCGATAATCTAGCAGAGTTTGCACCGTTTGTAGAAATGAAACTAACTCTACTTTAACTATATTGAAAAAAGAGAGAGAAGGAGGGAGACGATTGGCACACTCCGGAAAAGTCCCGAACGAAAGAGAGAAAAAGAGAGAGAGAGAGAGAGAGGGGCACATAGAGCGCCCGCGCGAGAGCGAGCGACAGAGAGAGAGAAACAGATTTAAAACGGGCGCGATCCAAACGAGAGAGAGAGAGAGAGAGAGAGAGAGAGAGAGAGACAGAGACAGAGAGAAAGAGAGTAAATCCGTGGTAAAATATCAAGGTGAAAGTAATCGTAGCTTGCGGACACTTTGAAAAACTTCCAGACGGGAGAACTCTGCTGTTGTTTATGCGGGTGAATCACCCGGATCCATTAAATAACTCACGAATCACGAATCCGAGGTCTCCATTGAACAGGATCCGTCGAGTCCTAACGTCATTATGTCAAAGTTATTAACCCCGCCACATTATACATCTTATAACCATTACTTTCTTTAGAAAATCGATTCAAGCGTTTCAGCTGAACTCGCTGCTCTCAATCTGTCAATAGTGACTCGTGACTCGCAGATCCGGATCAGTTTACTGAGTGACTCAGAGGGAGCCGAACCCGAAAAAGGATCCGAGTATCACAGCTCTATTGTTTACATGTGCGCCGTGCTGCACGTGTGAAAAAGTCACGCGAGTAATTTACGTCAGTAATCGGCTTTTGTGATCGCCGCTTTTGGGGTTCGCCGATCAAGCTATTTGTAGCCAATATCGGCCGATCATGATCGGTGGCCAATCAATCGGAGCATCACTAATTTATACATTAGTTTTATCCACTTACTAAACTGATTTTCAATATTCAGGACCTTGCCACAGACACAATTCCCATCTAAACTGCTATTTATTCCAGTGAATATACAAGCAACATATTCATCATTTACTCAAAAAATCAATGCCCAAAAATGTGGGTTTATAGTACCCTCAGTATCCCTCCCGTTTAGGATTTTTGTAATATTTGTTTTCAAATATAAGACCTTATCAAATAATATAGAATGCAGCCTGTTCATCTGCTTGACATACAGGAAACATGAGCATACTCCATCCTACAAAGCTTTGTGAGGCTAGGAACAGTACTAGTCAAGATAGTACTACTCAAACATGACTTTCCAGATAAGATGTTACTGAGGGCTGAAAAACATGAAAACATTTTAACGGTAATGTTCCAAAGGCTTTGGTTTTGGCACTCATTCATGATATAGACTAGACTTGCGAAAAATCTGAGATGGTGACGCAACATTATCTGATTTGAAACTGAATGTGCAGCTAGTCATTTTTAAAGCAACTAGTTTTTTAAATGCATTCATTTGTTGCAGTCTAACATGATAAATAGTGACAGCAGTACCCCATATGAAGCAGATTCCATATTGAATACTGACAGCTCCAGCCCACTACTAATATGTAATGTGTTTCACCCTAAAAGTGCCTGCCACATGCCACAAATGCCTAATGCTTGCAATATCTGTTCTATCAAATAAAAAATTCTCATCAGCAATCATACAATGCTTTGGGAAAAAAAAGGGTAGAGGCTCTTTCACTGTTCTAACTGCAACATGCAGAGTCTGGGATCCCGAAAGCTGCAAAGAAAGTGCGTCACTCTATAGTAGAGTGGGGCCTCAGGATCAGTCAACATTTCCAATCAATCAATGCTTTCCCAACTAAGTGCAGCATGAAGTAACAACCCAATTCTAGCGCAGAGAACCATGTACAGCCCAGGGTGTGTAATTACAGTAATTGAATGGTAAAAGCCAGTCACTTTTACCCTGAATAAAGACTAATACTGGAACCAGAATTATGTGAAGACAGGAATGACACTGTATTATATTTGTATGTAAAAGGGCAAAATACCAGACTGACCATGTGTTTAGTAAGAAGCCTTGCCAGTAAAAGGAGGAGTAATTGTTGGTTTGGAATTGAAACAGCTAACAGGATTAACTCTTAGTCATATCACTGAGAGATTGTTTTGCACTTCGGTCTGAGTGCAATTCTTGGCGTCCCAGTAGGAGAAAGAATGAATTATGCTGAATGTTGGCCAAATACTGCTTTATAAATAAAGGCATTCCTCATAATACAACATCATATGAATTTATTGCACCGCATTTCTCCTGTCTTTTTGATGCCCTACAGGGATCGGTTGTGACAATACGCTGCGCCACACACAGCCTCACACGATGGTCTATTCTGCAGCTAATCAGTGTTTTCATTTAATTAACTGAACCATTTGATTTCCTTTCTGATATAGATCTCAGCGGTCTTGATCGATTCACTCACTCTAAATATTTAACGTAAAATCTACATTGCAGGGAATGGTCACACCTGGGTTTCCTGCTAAATCCTGTGCCTCTTAGCTCAGTACCTTTCTAGACCAGGAAATGAAAAACTTGCATTCTTTTTAAACCTGAATGAGGAACCTCATGCAAACTTTGAACTACAGGTCTTGCAACTACATTTCAGGTGAAGCAGATTTTAGTAGCTCAACACTGACACTATAAAGCGCAAGTCTTCCATGCATGAAAGTTAAACAAATAAATAAAAACATGATCTTCAGGTTACTGCACGCACACACCTTCATAGCCTGATAGAACTCATCAGGGGAGTGCAGGATGTGAATGCGGCCCCCTGGCACCCTGAAGCCTGGCACATGGTCAGCGATCCAGCTGAACCGAGAGTGAAGACCTGCTCCAGTTGAGCCTGGAGGTCTGGAGGAGGTTTGTGTGGGGTCTGCCTCTGCCAGGAGAGGAGCCAAGAGCAGCAGGGAAGACCTATAGTGAGAGGAATATAAAATAAAGCATTATGCTGTAGGGCTCATTTTGCTATTATTTGCAAATAATACATTACTTTTTTTTTTTAGTAATGAATATTAGAAATAAGAATTCATTACTTTTACACATCGTAATGTGCACAGATGTTTCTCTGAAAAATCCTAATTAACTACGTCGTCTTAATCATGAATTAGTTCATCCCCCCAAAAAAGGTTTGATTTAATGAGTATGCCATAGCAAAAATATTCCAGAATCCTGGCGCCCCGTGATGATAAACATGAGAACTGTCTCGTAACTTATATGCACGCACTCTGAACTCAGGGTAGAAAGTACATAGAAGGGAAAGTAAGTAGTAAAAAAAAAAAGGAACGACAATTTTATTCTTTCTCTTGCCAAAGCTCCCTTCAGTGTCCTTCAGCATCTTCCCACTTCAAATGTTATGCTGTTACTTTTAAACAGGCTTAACCCTTTCAGGTGGTAGGTGACAACTCTCAGACCTGAATAAACCACTCTCAGACCACATTAGTGGTTGTTACACACATGTAAAGCAGTGTGTCTGTACATCCCCCATTCCCCCTCCTTCACTGCAGATAACCCATAGGTGGCTAACAGCATAGTACAATGCTCGGTTGTGTTACCAGGAAATGTGTATCGCTAAAATCACTATATCATATACACTTCTAGGCCTCTAGACAAAACAGAAAACTATGAAAAAATAACATGGAAGCTGATGAATACCGTGCTTGTTTTCCAATATGAACTAATTTGCCAATGAACACATTTGATACAAATGTATCAGATTTAATGTTGCATAAGACAATAATGGAACAAGAACATAGCCAGGCTTTTTTATGTTGAATATGAAACATCAACCTCTCTTGTAAAACTCACTAAACAAATCCCTGCCAATATTAATAAAACCCCCAATACTTTGTGAAGAAAAACAACTATATTACAGTGTTCGTTCTAAGCAAATTGGCGATTAAAATGTGCCCCTATGCTTTCGCTTTAAGTTGCATGCAAAATATAGGACTTGTTTTTTGACTGATTTGTAAATGCCACAACAATATCATGAAGAAGTCATCAAGAAAACACAAATCTAAAGGTTATAATGAATGTTTAGGCTTTTTTTATTATTAACCCTTTTCTTCCTACTACACATCAACCAGCCCTAAAATTAAAACATAACATTAAAAATAACATTGAAAATAACATTAAAAACGGTTGGTACCAATCAGGCATCAAGATGTTAGCAGCATATATCTGCCAGGTGTTCTCTGGATCAGACTAGTTTGTGTAGCACACCCCACGGATCTATCAGGTTTAGACCTGTGGAATTTGGAGGCCTTGAAGTGAATACCATGAACTCTTTATGTTGCACAAACCATTCGTGAACAGTTTTTGCAATGTGGCAGGACACATTATCCTGCTGAAAGAGGCCACTGCCATTAGGCAATACAGCTGCCCTGAAGGGTTGCACTTGTTTGCAACAATGTTTAGACAAATGTTTTATATCAGAATAAATGACAGGATTCTCCAGAGAAGCTTTCTCAGCAAAATATTGCCTGTGCTGGCTAACCTTCTTCTAGGGCTGGACGATATGGCAAAAATGTATATCACGATATAGTTCTTAAATTTGGTCGATACGATATAATTCCGATATCGATATGGACAATATTAAAAATGCCTCAGGAAAAAACGGCCGAGGACACACACAATGGATGTCTGCAAACTGAATTTGCAAAGTCTATAATACCTCCAGGCTCCTGGAGGTGTCACATTTCTTGTTTGTATTTAGCCTTTACTAACAAGAAATGTGAAAAAATAAAAGAATCTCCCAGACTCAGCTTATTAACAATAATATATTTCCATTTAAACTAGAACAGGCTGATTATTCATATAAATTCTATTGCGATATATATTGATATTGAATTATTGTCCAGCCCTACCTTCTTCCAGAGTGTATCTTTGTGTCATCTCTTGCCCAGGCAGAATTGATCAGTCCGTGGCTACTTAGTCTCTTAAGCAGTAAGAAGCAATGCACTATGTATTCTGACTGACAGCTTTCTAACACAGCTAGCCTCTTTAGTTTGCAGTTTGCAGTACAGCACATATCTGTGAAATCCAAAAAGACAGGCTAGTCTCTGTTCTCCATGCTAAAAGGTGAACCTTAGGGACCCTTCACCCTATCACCAGTTTACTGGTTGTCCTTCCTTGGACCGTTTTTGGTAGGTGATAAACATAACAGAAACACACAAGATCTGCTGTTTCGGTACGCTCTGACCCCATCATCACAGTATGGCCACACATACAAAAACTTAATATTTCAAAATTAAGAGCAATAAATCCTGCACAAAAGGGAAAATTATTATGCAGTATCTCTTCCTCCAACGAACAAATATCTGCCCCTTATGACATAAATGAGGAAAAACAACTGTAAAGGTCTACATGTGTGCCAGAAAGAATGAGCCACCATGAGATCATTTCTGGTTAATATATTTCATCAATTTCCTGTGAGGAAATGATTTAAGTTTTCGTTCCTATTTCACCTCATTTGGATGATAGCAATGCAGATGGAGAAAATTCTAGATTCGCATTTTGCCAAGACATGTCAAAACATAAACAATAAACACAAGCTAGATAGAAGACAGTTATATATAGTTATATAACCACGCCAAGTGAAATAATTAGGCCCTGTTATAGGACTTAAAGAAACGTGTCAAAAGTGGCTCTAAACAACAAAAACACATTCATCTTAATCTACTTCCAGTAAAAAATTGTCAGCATTTGATTTGGAAGACATAATAACTTCATCCTCTTGCTAAAGGGTTATTCCACTCTGGAAACACAAAAGAATAGTTTTCCCCTAATACAAAGCTGAATATCTAACAAATTTCAAAACCACACTGGCAGATGCCTCTAGTATAATGACAGTGGTTAGAAAGAATGTCAGTGAGGCAAAAGGAAAACACTGGAAAACAAACTTCAAATACTAAAAATGCCATTTCAATTTGGAAATGCAGTATTAGACATCTGGCAACACACTGCATCAGATTCTTCCAAAGTTCAAGCTCAGTCTTATAACACAGTGCTTACAGGCTTCAAGGGCTAAACAAGTATCTTTATTCATTTTTCTATTGACACTTGATATTCCCATTATCTCCTACAGCAACACTTTTGAGCAGCACAACACAGCTACTTAAAAACAGAATAAAGTCAGTGCCAAATACTACAACGCTCAGATGACAGGAAGGCAATAGCATGACCTATGAGAGCCAGTATGAAGTCTAACTCTACAACCCTACTCAGATCCACTGCCAAGCACCAAGTTCATCCCGAGTTCACCACAGCTCAAACCCAGACATGTTTTTCTCGAAAGAACCCACTCTTACCACACGAATACAGTTAGATTTCAAATTCTAACTGTGAAAACAAAAGGAGGGAGGTACTTCTTAAACTACCATATAACAAACCATGACCCTGCACAGGCACGACAGAGGACATGCATGAGTCAAAGTTCCTTTCTGTCAATTGATTGGTTCACAAGTTCCACTGTGTTCATAATAAAAGGCATGTTCATGATTATCTGCCAATTGCAATAGACCATATCCCAGATAACTGAAGTCAGATTGCATGTGCGCTAGAGCACGCTCCAATCACAACTCAAGCACCACAGCCAATAATCTGATTACGCATGCATTCCCACCTGACACCAAAGTGACATCAGCAAAAAGAATCGAGTGTCCACGTTCATCTGTGTTTTATTGGATAAAGATATATGCAGCATGAAAGACTACAAAAATAAACAAATGGAAACTTCTTAATGTCTCAACTCTTTGTCATAACTTGGAAGCCTGAAAGACAAAAAAAAAAGTCTCCTCTTTTCCATTCATTATCTGAGCTGCTTATTCGAACCGAGGGCGAAGGGCGTGCAGTAGAAAACACCAGGAAGGGGCGCCAGTTCATGAGCCCCTTCTTAGGTTTGCCAACTATTCTTTTATTCACTGATGGGAATTCAGCACTCAAAAGGGATCACATTTCTCCAGTCCTAGCATCTCCACTCTGGCTCTCAGTTTCTTACAGAAACTAATATATAGTGACTGTTTTAAAAGCTTATTACATGACCTTGCGTCTATACATGTAATTGACATGCTTATTGGTTCCTTCAGAATCATTCAGGTCAGCTTCTCAGCTACTTTTCACTGTTCCTTAATCCCAGATTAAACTAAGAGGAGATTATGCTTTTGCTGCCAAGACTCACGAACATACAACCAGTTGCCCGTTTTTAAATTCAAGCTGAAAACAAGCTTTATCTGCTTGTTTTTAGTAACTGTTGATTGGTCTGTGCTGTAAAGGAGTGTTGTGTATTTGGAGAATGGCGGGACACACTTGTTCATTGATTGTGCAGAACTTTGGTTTTAAATATGAAATACATTAGTAAAAAGGTAGTAACCTCTGTTGGTTTACATGTTCAGCTACTACTTGAGATACAGCTGAGTTTTTTACACTGTGGCTCTTTAAAACAATTGCAAAAATGATCAGTTCTAATTTCAATATTTTCACCCAAATCTTAACATTAAAGACATCCAGCCTATTCTTACATTTGGAGTGACATACATTCCATACTCAAGCAGACCACTACTCAGATTGCACTCTGCTTTGTGTGTGTGTGTGTACTAGTTATGGATATTTGACTATTGGGTGAAATGTATGCATAATGTAAAACGTTCATACTACAGGGATATCATGAAAGTAAGGCATTTCAGTAGAAGCCTGCAATTGTGAATGGTCTCATGCTGTTCACAAGCCGACTTATTGGCTGCAAAGTTATGGCATCCCACTGTTCTTGAAGGGTGGCCCTCAGGTCATTGAGGTTCTGGGGTACAGAGTTACGAGCCTCTACACCACGACTCAGCTGATCCCATAAGTTTTCATTGGAATTCAGGTCTGGAGAAAGTGCAGACCACGCCATCCGAGGTACCCCAGTCTCCAGCAGCCGTTCCTCAATGATGCGACCTTGATGAGCTGGAGCGTTGTCATCCATAAATACGAAATTAGGCCTGTGTCGTACAAGCAGGGGCACAATGACTGAATTAATGATGTTATTCAGGTAGTATGGGCTTGTCACTGTTTTGTATTGACTAGACACACCTGCCCACATTGTCACTCCACCACCAGCAAAGGCTGATGCATAGCGCTCTTCTTGATGTCTCCAACATCGTTG
>JBBPDH010000104.1:30787106-30799606 GCA_037974565.1 Clupeocharax schoutedeni
ACACCTGCCCACATTGTCACTCCACCACCAGCAAAGGCTGATGCATAGCGCTCTTCTTGATGTCTCCAACATCGTTGGCGGCCATCAGTACTGCTCAATTTGAATCGGCTTTCATGAGAGAACAGCAATGAGGCCCACTGGTCCCTCATCCAGCGTAAATGCTCCCTGGCCCATGCAAGACGATGATACCTGTGCTTGGTGGTGTGGTCAAGTACCCTTGCAGGTCGTCTAGTACACAGACCACGCTGATATAACAGTTTCGAATGGTCTGACATGACACTTTGGTGCCTCTCACCGCCCTTAAATGTGCCTGGAGTTGAGTGGCATTCATCATCCCGTTCTGCACGGCACAATGTAGCGTTCATCAGGGTGAGATGTGGCCAAAGCACGTCCACTTCTATGGCTTTCTGTGACTCTTCCAGGCTCTGTATTTCTGTTGCCACCTGCTGATGACTCTCTAAGCTCAGTGGCCACTTCTGTCTGAGAACATCAAGTTGTGTAAAAAGTACCGAAATATTGAACAGTTGGACATGTGCATTAAGTTCACCTGTAAAGGTTATAGTGCATTTTAGGTTCAACCTGATATTTCACCCAAAAGCCAAATATCCCTAACTTTTTGTGAGTAGTGCATATATGTAAACGGCGTATAATATATATTTTTTGTCAGACATTTGTCAGACATTACAGAAATTATCATGGCACTATTCTATTATACAGTTTGTGGTTAAAAACATGGGGTCAATCAAGTTCCTGCAAGCCAACATATCCGCAAACATTCAATCTAATACAACAGAGTGTGCAGTTTACTCATGGCTATAAAAGAAACTTAAACTAAGTGGAGCGTCCTTTAATTCTAACGACCTACAACCGCCCTCAGAGAACTGCATGTTGGGCTGTGTGTGTGAGCTTGTCAGATTGGAGTGATCAGGGCTATACACTCTAGTTCTTCCACTTAAACTTAAAAATTATACTACAGCACATCATGAACTGACATGACAGATATTATGGGACTGCTGGTAGACCTCAGACAACCTCAGTGACAGTGACTTTACCTCACACAGGCACTTTCATTCCAGAGAATAGCAGAAACTGAAGCTAAAAAAACAACATTTTGCCCACTGCACGCTATTCAAACACATAAAAACGGAACTAACCAAACAATGCCGAAAATGACAGTAGTCTAAAGAAGCTCCATTTCAGAGTGTGCGTGTATGTAGCATCAGAGCTGGAGAAACAACACGCTTCCATATGAACAAGCCTTTTAAACACTTTCTGTATACGAGAGTTTACCCTGTCCTCCGGTCCCGAGTCCTCAGGAGTCTGTCTGAAGCTCTGCTGAAGAGTCCGGACAGAGCCGGGGCGCACATACAACACACCAGTCTCCTCCAACTCATGGGTGCCGCCATTTGTTTCCACTGCCCTCTTGAATAACTTTATGCGAAACGCAGAGAGCACAGTCCTAGCCTGCAGCCTCGCACTGCAAACACGCACGCGCCTGTGTAGCAAACAACAAAACAGGTTAAATATTATTTTAAAAATAAATACAAAATTATATATATGTATATATAATACATATATAATGTATAAATATATATTTATATGTATACATTATATGTACAGTATATACGTGTGTGCCTGTTATATGAACAGGTTGAATGTGGTATATATAACTATATATAACTATAACTATATATAAATATACCTATTTTATATTGTATATTTTATTCAAATATTGTTCTAACAATAAATGTGGTTTTAAAATAGCACAGCTAAATGTACTTTATTTCCCATTTGCTGAAGAAACTGTGATGGAACCAGGTGTGTACTTGTAAAGTTAACACTAATATCAAAACAGCCGAGTCTTGACTTTGATTTCCTGGTTTGCTTTATTGCTCATCTTATATTTTCTGAAGGAACGGACTATGAACATACAATAAACATGAGTCAATGTAGTCTAACTTTTCAGCTAAACATTTCTCTTTTGCCATTTCTCACCACAGTGCCTTGTTCTCTTCACCCTATAGGTGGCGTCCCATCGTATTCTGCACTTATTCTGTAACTACAGACTGACCAAGACTGGAGAAGGTTGAGAATAAAGATTTTTTTTTTTTTAAATTGAGGCATATCTGCAGAACATAGAGTTTCTTTTGTTTGTGTAATAGTAAACCAATAGATAATCCTTCTACATATTTATATAAAAATAGGTTGCAAAAATCATAAAAAATAAAAAAACATATATACATATAAATGTATATCTGCAAATCAGAGTTTATTTTGATTGTCTGATAGTACTAAATGTAATAGATAATGCATGCATAAAAAATAGGTTGTATATAGGGGTAAACACAAATAATAAATATGATAAAGTAATAAGATTAAAAGGAGAAAATAGTCCGTGAGGGTGCTTTAACTTTTTCACCTTGTAGCCTGGTGGAGAAGGGGGAAGGGAGGACTGCCAATACCAGGAATCGTCCCGTAGAAAAAGGTCACGCTGATTATTTATTGGCAGTCCTCCAATAGAGTGAGAGAAAGTGTGTATGTGTGTGTGTGTGTGTGTGTGTGTGTGCGTGCCTATGTGTGTGTGTGTGTGTGTGTGTGTATCTGTGTGTGCGTGCCTGTGTGTGTGCGTGTGTGTGTGTGTGTGTGTGCGTGTGCTTACTGGAAAACGAAGGGGTGGAGCCTTTTAGAAAATATCAGTCTGCTCTCCCCCGACGAAAAGAGCAGTACTTCCACTACCCCTCGTCTAGGGGAGATGTGAGAAGCTTTTTCCACCCGAATCCAAACAGAGAAGCTTAAAATAAAAATACATCAAAAAACTAAACAATCCGCAAAAGCATCACCTTTAAAACGACATATTTTATATCTGTTAGGAGGATCGCACCAGGAGCTCTGCAGCCATTTCTTTATAAAAAGGAAAAACCCAGCTTGGAGATTGGGCTCGGATAAAGACCTTCAAGGTAACACGAACCTCTTTGCTCTTTTAGAGTGTTGCTTAACCAGCGACAGTATAGCGTCAGTATGTAGTCTGTATACACTCATTTAGACACAATGTTGCACTGGAAAAACTGCACTGTTACTTTGTAGCCTAACGTAACGCTAGTGGGCATTTTAGTGGAATTAGATTAAGTCTAGTCAACAGCCTGGCATGGTCCTCTTAAACCCTGTCGTCATGGCCAGACCACTGCACCCTTAGCGAAAATAGACTCGACAGCCCGTCTCTTCTTTGTGTCCCGCATCCAGGGTGTATTTACAATGCAACACGAGAAAGCACGGTTTGGCATGAATGAGGAATTGGGTCATTCACAATGAGCCAGAGAGCCTCATTCACATGATCTGGCTCTCCAAAAGCCCGTCCGCGATCGAAATGTTGCCTGTATCAGATGCTCATGCTCGGCAGTGCAGCAGTTAACTAAAGATAAAGTTTCGATTGCACTCCAGTTAATCTGTCTGGAAATGTGCTGGAGATATGCTGCAGAAGATCCAGGTATTCACCCCCCGCCCCCTTCATGAAGGGCTCCTGGTTAATCTCTGCAGGTTTATTATTGGGCCATTAATGTAAATTATTCAGTAGCTGCCATAAACAAAGAGGTTTGGATTCTCGACACGTGTCCTGTAAATACTAACATGTACCTTTCTTCCTTCTCCTTCACCCAGCTGCATTCCTTACCTATTGAGACGTCATTGCTTCTTGATGTTGAGGGGGCAGTGGTGGTCTGGGCTTTGTGTTGCTGCTCCCCGGTGCACGCCCGCCCTGGCTGGCACGGCCCCTCGGCCCTGGACCCCGAGCCCCAGCGGCTGCTGGGCGGGACAGGGCGCAAGCAGAGCGCCATGGTAACGCACAGCAGGTTTGACGGCGCCATGAGCAGCAGCCCCTTCCAAGGCGGAGTGCGCCTGCCCCCCCACCGCTACAAAACCTTCAGCTCCAGAGCGCAGTATCAAATGGTGCTGGCGGCCGTGCGCAAGCTGCAGGAGAGCGGCTTCTACTGGAGTGCTGTGAGCGGCAAGGAAGCAAGCACCCTTCTGAGCACGGAGCCCCCCGGCACCTTCCTGGTGCGGGACAGCTCCGACCACCACCACTTCTTCACCCTGAGCGTGAAGACGGCCACTGGCACCAAGAACTTGCGCATCCAGTGTGATGCATGCTCCTTCTTTCTGCAGACAGACCCCCGGAGCTCGCAGGCTGTGCCACGTTTTGATTGCGTCCTGAAACTTATACACCATTATATGCCCTCTGCCAGAGGAGCAGGGCCCACCACTTCTGTTGTCGGGGCTGGAGTGGACAGTGTCGATGGCAACAGTGGTGTAGATGGGAGTACATACTTCATCTACTCCGGGGGAGAGAAGATTCCACTGGAGCTGCTCCGGCCACTGGCCTCTGGCCTGTCCAGCCTGCAGCACCTCTGCCGTAAGACGCTTAACGGTCACATAGATGTGTCTGCTAAGCGAGACCAGCTGCCTCAGACGCTTCAAGAGTTCCTTGAGGAGTATGATGCTCCCATCTAAACGGCCACCACATGATTCTGCAGAGCAGACGCAGAACCAGATGTGCAGAACTTTAAGGGCAGCGGTGGAGTTGACCAGCAGAAGCCCATGAAAAAGATGCAGAGCGGAGCAGTCCTACAAGCAATGGAGTCTAATAAGGGTCTGAGTAATTTGTTGCAAGAAGCTCCTGACCAACCGTGGCCTACTGTGCCTTTGACCTTTGTAGTGTGAACTTTGGGCAGTGGGTTGCTGCGTGTGATGGACAGCACAAAGTATGTACAAACTGTTGAACTGACAGCAAAGCAGTCCTGGGCGCAAGGGAAAGCAAATGGGTCCTCATCTTTAGCCCCCTGCCTTTTGTCCTTGGGTCTGTCCTGAAAACACAGACCATGTTGAAGATTAACAGAAGACACATGGTTAGTACAAGGGTTAAGTGTGCTGCTGTGGCTGAGTTTCAGCCTTTTGTCATAAGAAAAGCTCTCTTACACCTTTTTCATCCCCATTGACATTTTGACTCGGCTGAAAGGATGCTTGTGGCTGTCTGTGTTTGAGGGAGCGCCCAGAGCTGGGTGTTTGCAATGACCTATACATTTCCACTGGGGCCTGCCAAGCATAACTGCTTCATGAGTGAGTGCAGAAAAGCAAACGGGGCGACTATTCACTACTGGCACCACTGTGTCAGCGCTGGCCACTATGCGGGGTCACAACACAAGACTGATGTTTGAAAACGCATCGACATGAAGGGATCAAAGCAGACAGGAGAGGCCTGTTACTCCAGCCGGTTTCAGCCTCTGACCTTACACTTCTCTCTGTAGGAAGACTCAGTGGACTGTTGCAACTTTGTTCTAGACAGGAACCAAGGTAACAGTTTCAGTTTTGCTGGCAAATGACAAATGATTATAGAACAACATGCTGGTGATGGAATTACAACACAATACAAACTTTCAAGAGCTGACAGTTTCATGTACTGTGAAGCTAAGCCAAGCACAGTATGCCAGACCCTCCTTTACTGGTCCTGAAGTTTGACATGGGGGATTTTGTTCCTCTAAAAGCAGAAGGCGTTTGTTCTGTACTGTATGTGCTAAGGAGTAATCAGTCATGCCTCGTAACCCTCATTAAATAACAATGACGTAGTGTTTCTTTCGGCAGAACATGCTCTCTACAATTAAATGAATGTATTGTGAGTCAATGGAAGGGCTTATGGTTCCACTCGTAGTTTTTGCTTTTTTGTATTTTGTCCAGTTGAGACAAAGTTTACATGTGTCACCACAAGAGGACAACATGTTTTGTACTCTGTCTTTTATAAAGATGTGGCATCTTAAGGTCTAGTCTAATGACCCACAGTGCAAGCTTGAAAATCAGAAAACAAAGGCATTACAATAAAAAATGCGGCAAGGAACTTTGCACATATTTATATTTATAAAATATTTCAATAATTTATATTAAAGAGTACTATTTTTACAAAACGGATCTTGGTGTGGGCTCTAACTTCTTGAGAAAATGCAGTTTTGGATTTATTTCATACCATATGCTTCCATGGACATCTTTATTTATTTATTTTTCTTCACTTAAGCATTCTGTGTAGAGCACAGATTTCCCCACTTGCTTCTCACACACACACACATACACACACACACACACAGATACCACAGAGCTCTCTCTCTCTTATAAACAAAGAACCGAGGTTCACTTTTTTCCCCTTCTTTGTGTTTTGTGTGTGTTGTCACAGGATGTCACCTTGTGTATTCTCTTCAGCTCAAAGGCAGCTCCTCTCACCTCAGAGCAATAATAACTTCCTTTAGAACTTTATCCCACAACAGCATACCTGTGTCATGTCAAAACAGCTGTGAATTAATGTATTGTAATTTAATATGAAGTAAAAAATATATATGTATACTTAAACATACTCAACCACTATCTCTCAGGGCTTCTTTAACCATCAATGATGTGTTGTATGCTACGTGACATGAGATTAATTTTGTGCTGTCCTGTGCGCTAAGCGCAAGACTCGGAGCTCTTAATGATGCTTCATTGATTACTGACTCCCTGATTGATTATTTTGCACAGTAAGTAAAAGCTGTTATCAGATCTCTTGCTTCTTATTATTGTAATTAACACACTGTAAGAGTAGAAGCCAATGAAGCACCACTTAATGGCAAAGTGAAAATGAATAAATAGTCTTGGATGGATTCCGGTGTCAAGCTGAAGGCATGGAATGGTAAGTTCTTCTTCATAATCTGAGCAAATTTAGTAAAGCCAAAGCTCTTCTTCTGAAAAGCAGTTATTACTAATATACTATCATCAAGCTTTGCCTTTAAAAGGTTTCAATCAATAAAGTAATTACTTGCATGGTTTGTATGCAGTCTTGCTTTGCACCCTCTGTAGAAAACATCAATGACAATGAAAAGATTACTGTGGAGAATAATTGTATGTCTGTGCTAATCTATATATTTCTATATATTTTAACAAAATTTTTCCAAACATTTTATCGGCAGAAGTAAAAGTCATTTCTATTTACAGAGTGTACACATCACAATATATTTACTGTGTTATTTGCATCACATCCGGCTTGACCTTAACTGCAGTAAAACTGTTGCAATACTGCAATAAAATAACCCTTAGAACCATCTCCAGCAAGTGGAATACATTTGTCAGTCGCAAGGAATGAAGTTGGCTAGTGATATTTTAGTGTAGTACATGCTGAAGTATTTCATCTGTAAATATTTTTGCAGTGCTTTATCCACTCCACCTTCCGAGTTCCTTGGAGTGGTGGCAATGCGCTTGAGGCCAGTCTGTGGTCTTTCTCGTCCTTTGCACATAAGTTTCAGTAGGTCCTAAAGCATTTGTTAATAGCAAATGTTATCTTAAACCAGCAAAAACCTAATATTAATGAAAACATACAAGACATCCCAGCCACTAATGCTCATTTAGCTTACTAATAATGATGGAATCTAGAAGAGCAAATATAATAATACACTGTTTATAAATACACACATCATGTTTATTAAATGTCCCCCTAAATGACTTTCCTGCACACAAACAGTTAACTTCGTTTAATGAATCGTAGTTGAGCAATGTTCTGTTTTTAAATCCACAGAGCTTCCATTTGTGCAGGAAAGCATGCAATAAAAATGCAGATCAATCTGCACATAATAAAGCTGTCAAAGCTGGTATTCGATGTATAATACTGTGCAAAAATCTAGAGCCACCGCTCATTTTTGTATAATTTGCTTGGAATCACTTTGTTGGGGCAAACATACTATTTCCTGCCTGTCAAACTGTCCTATCTTTGGCATGCTAAGTAAATTAAACGAAAGAAATGGGTACAAATATTTTTACAGCATTTTTACAGCAATATGCTGAAAAGAGCCTAAAGATACTGGGAGCCTTGATAAAGGAGTCAGCATTCAGCACCTCCAGTATACTGATCACCACCTGATCATCTGGAATCACCTGCACTTGTTTCTTCACTGGTTCAGGCTTTAAGTTATATGGCTTTGCTATGCTTAAGTCCTTCAGGAAGCCTGGAGAACTATTCATCATGGCTACAAAAAATACAAGTCATTTTGTTTTTGTAAACAATGAGAAAAAAATAAGGGATGAGGTTCAAGACTTTTGCCAAGTACTGTACACATACACATGGGTATTACCACAGGCTTCAATGGAGCTGCTCTCTGCTTTGCTGTCATAATGGCTTCTGTTATTTCGACTATATTCTGGTATGGAAATTGACTTCCATTCAGCCACAATAGTATTAGTGAGGCTGGGCACTGATGTAGGGTCAATTAAGCCTGGCTCACAGTTAGAATTCCAATTCATCCTGATTGTGATTGATGGAGTTGAGGTAAGGGGTTTGTGTGGGTAGTCTGGCTCTTATACACTAAACCATTTCTTCACAGACCCCACTTTATACCTGGAACTGCTGAACTTCAACAGGAAAAGGTTTTCCATGAACTGTTCCAATCAAGATGGATGTACACCAAGTTATTGTGTATCGCAGCATTAAGATTTTTCTCACTAGAGCAAAATGGACCAGTCCATACATGAAAAACAACCCCAGAGCATTACTGCAGCTCCTGGCATCATCCAAATTCAGATTAATCTGTCAGACTGTCAGTTTTATGGTGATCTTAGGCTTCTCTGCAGCTATACGTAAACTCACCTGGACATTTTTGTCTTTATACCTACACTCATTATCCATTGTATCAGGTAGACTTATTATAAGGTGCAATATAATAACAGATTTTATTTTATTTGCATACATTTAGGCCCCAATACTCTGTTAATCAGTGTGGAGGACCTCCACAAGATCACCAGTGAACAGGCATCATTTATATGGTGCATGATTCTGTGTGAGGATGACATACAGCAGTGCTGCTCAGGTTTTTAAATACTTCACTCTCGCTGCTGGATGGAAAATAGTCCACCAAACAAAACATCTGATAACACATTAGATTGAGGACAAGCAGGTTTGTCTAGAAGTAGGTGTGTCAAACCAAAGCATCCCTTTTCAGTGGTTGGCCTAGACCACTGATGAACAACATACAACACATTTCTGAGAGACAGGTGTATGACAGCCTGCAATTGTAGAACAAAGTGCACTGATATGATAGCCAAGTCAGAATATAGTGAAACCCCTAGATTCATTCTCTATTTCTATGCTCTATGCTCATAACCCTGGCTCTGCTATTTCGGATGGGTCCAGTTTTAAAATTATTTTCTTAAAGCCTCTGTAAAATATTGCATGTACACAAAATTAAGAATTAATTTTATTTTACATTGTCAGAGACGTTCAAATTATAAGCATTGCATTACATGGCAATGTTTGGTGCAGATATGTTTTTGACTGGTTGCAGCAGCCATTCAGCCATTCAATCTTATTATTGCTTTTTTAACCTGATCTTAACCTGAACTTATACCTCATGTTTTGTTCACGAAGCTGATAAAAATGCAGTGCTGCACTGAAATGTAGTGGGATTGTCCCATGAACTTGCTTAAGCTGTTGGCTAATGGTACACCAGCACTTAAAAATTTCAATGTGATGAGCTGCTAACTAATTTTCTTACTGTAGTTGATAAGGTGTTCTCAAATTTAATGATATGACATGTAACAAATTGCTGCTCTTTTACAGTTAGCCCTTCTGTATATATATTGTACAATATATTCGCAATATATATACACTTCACACCGTGGATTGTGATTGGTTACTCAATCGAAAAATGGTGTGCAATCTCTCCTTTGAAATGTGGTGGTAATGGATGAATGAATGAATGTATGATTTCAATATCCATGTAAGAACAAGAGCCAAATGTAATCTGAAAATGACAACTCACCACTTAAATGCAGTTTCGAACTGACTAACAGAAACCAGAGGCTGCTTTTAACCCCTGCACTTGAAAGTGGGGAGTGAAACATGGAAAATGTCTTCAGCTCTTTCTTCATTTTTACTTGTGTCTGAGCATTATGGGCAAATTCCAAGCTCATTAGTACCAGACATCCAAACAGAAGCAGTCGTGTGTTTTTGGGTGAGAGTGTGTGGAGGGGCCAGTCAGAGGTATACAGGGAAGAGAGGGAGACTCTGTGGTTGGTTTGTATTACAGGAAATATTTGGCAAAAGAAGTACACACACACACACACACATATACACACACAATGATTGCCTCATACATCTCTCCAATCTCCTGGTGTATTCTTTTCATTTCATTTGGAAAACATCTACCTTTCTCTTGCACTCCTCTCTCCTCCATCCATCTTTTCCATGGTCCAGGAACAAAAGCTGCTGTCTGCGAGTCCGTGGCTTAAACAGTCAGAGCCAACGCCCGCCAAACATAAAGCCCTAGGGCCATGGAGTTCCCGACACCACAGCCCTCTGCTCCTCCCTCCCCCCACCCCCAAAACACACACACCACACAAATACAGTATTGCTTTTGTGTACACAAAATATGACACACACACACAAAACCCACAGAGAATGATTTCCTCCACATATGACACAAAACACCTACTGCACACAGAAATGTAGGAATGATAGATGGATTGCCGTGCGGGAAGTTTACATTTCCCAGCTATCAGTGGCTATCAAGGTGTAATCAGAATTTCCTGTAAATCACTTCTCATCTGCTCTCCACTATACTGATGGGCTTATTCAGGACCTACAGTCTCCTCAGCTTCTAGTGTGCGGGCTGGGATTTTGCTCATGTTCTTGCCAGAGTTTTTTTTTTACTTGTTCAGGAAAGTCCTTAGAAATGTAATGAATATCATTTTTATAATTTTTAACAGGTCTCTCTTGTAAATGAGAAATTGAGTCTCAATGGGACTGCCTGTATAAATAAAGGTAAATAAATAAACAATAGTGCAATAATCAATTACACAGGTCAACAAAATAGTTTTTTCCATAATCATCAGAAACCCACTCTTTTCTAAACCAGTTTTTCATGCTGATTTCAGATCTGCTTTCAGTTATTTTCAATCACATCAACTTTTTGAATTATGAGTAATATTAGTTTTGCAATAGACTTGCATGCGTTTTTTATTAAACCGCAGGCACCAATCAAGTAAAAAATTTCAGTCTGAAGTCAGACGGGCCACACTGTGGCATAGATATAATGATCAGGGTCAGTCAGCTCCCACTGTTTCTTCAAAAACACTCAGTATATTATTATTATATGATCATTATACCAACTATCATGTAGTATAGAACTAGCTTCACCACAAACACTGTAGCTGCAGGAAACACTAAACACAGATTTAAAAACACTACAGAACCCACATAATCTCTGCTGATTTTGACCTGTTGTCCTGTGTTGTCATGGTTACTAATTTACATTTACAGCATTTATCAGACCCTTTTTATCCAAAGCGACTTCCATTCTCTAACTACAGGGGACAGTCTCCCTGGAGCAACTTAGGGTTAAGGGTCTTGCTCAGGGACCCAGTGGTGGTGCTGAAGGTAGGATTTGAACCCATAACCTCTTGGTCTGGAGGCAAGTTTCCGGAGCTACCTCCACCCTCTGATTTCAGGTTAGAAGGTTGTTTATGGGTGTAATTCTGTTCACTCATACAGCAGATTGTTCATTTGCTATCACTGTTAGCTACTATGCATCTGTATGAGCAAAGGTGTGTAATAAACACACAATCACTGCCAGTGTGAATGAATTTTCCATGCACATCCATTGTGCTTTGAATGTACTACTTTCCAGAACGGTAGAATCCAAGCATGACTTTCTTCATTTTGTTCTCAAACTGAAGCAGAGGCCCCAAGCTCGGAGTTCTAGATCTAGGAGAAACCAAAAGTAACCTGAATAAACATGTTTTAGAGCTCTGCTTCCTGTGTTTATACTAGTATTGCTTGCAAAAACCTCTCATAATTGGCATACACTCATATATTGGCAGAAGGGTTTGCTTTGAGTCCTCAAATAAATCCCAAAGAATCTTCAATAGCAAATGTTTCAATGCAATAAAGCTCATGTAAACAAAAATACCCAGTACGGTGCAGAAACAAATACATTTTAAAATGAAAACTTATACTTGATGTCTTTGGACAGCTAACAATGCACAGCTGGTCCGAGGGCAGTTTATGGTGCCACTATTTGGATAAGTAAGCCCCGTAAGTTTGAGTTTACTAAAGAAGCAGTGTTTGTACTTTTGCTGTATTTTTATAAGTGCATGTGAATGTGTGCATGTGCATGAATGTGTATGTGTGTGTGTATAAGTGTGTGTGTATAGAAGCCTCACTGAGTGACTGGGAGTAACAGGACTCCAGAGGGTTTGTGTGTGCTGGGAAGGAGTCCAATCCTCTCGTGTGTCAGTCCCATATTGTGGTTGACCTAACAGGAAAGGAATGTGAGGCTGTTTTTTATACATCCTGTATGTCTGCTGAGGCCCGGCCCAGGGAAGACTGAGTTTTGAGTGTGAGTGGCTGAATATGTGTGCATAAGAGTATGAGAGTGTGTATGGAATGTGGAATGTAAATGTACACTTTGCCTATGTTGAACATTCACATTTATGCAGCCCACTGT
>JBBPDH010000104.1:30808465-30822388 GCA_037974565.1 Clupeocharax schoutedeni
CTAGGCACCGCTGAGGTACCCTGAGCAAGGTACCGTCCCCACACACTGCTCCCCAGGCGCCGTGTTCCTGGCTGCCCTCTGCTTCACTTGGTGAATGGGTTAAATGCAGAGGTTGAATTTAGTGCTGTTCACACTGTGTGCAGTAGTGTGTTCACGTATGACAAATGATTACTTCCACAATATGACTGTGTGACCACCTCAATCGATAACTGATATTTAGACATAAGACATTCTCATTCAAACTGCTTTCTGAGTACTCTGACTCAAACATTTCTAAGACTTTCTCGGAAATAATTAGAAAAGCTGAAGAGTGTATGATGACTTCTATTGTGTTTTTTGATGTGCACAAAGATATGCATTATGATTCATAATTTTTCCTGGTCATACACACACTGTTTCTATGAAAATGTGATAAGAGAAACTGACACATATACATCAACCTTAGCTATAATGTGTGCGGTACACTTGCATAGGAATATATATGCAGAAAATATAACATTATGATATCTTACTAATACGATTTCACAATATAGACCATGCACCATTATACGTAGTTTTTCTGATGTGTTATAATAACAGCATGCACCAGCGGAACCACTTAAAAAATGAAATTAAAAAAGACAACATTACATGCACTGCGCTGCACTAAATCCAGTTAAATAGGACTATTTATGCTCTAAAGAAACACTGGCAGTGTACATCTCTTCTTTTCCAGCTCATATCTGATCTCATTCCATTACCCAAGATATTCATGGTTAGTCATTGTTGTTTAAGTACTGACGATATCCAGGATATGCTCAGATACATATTGTCTGGCATACTGTCATATTACATGAAGCAGTTTAACATCCTCCAGCCCTACTCATGCATGGAAGTAAGAATGTGCAGGACATGCAACCAGGAATGGATAATCTATGCTTAAATCATGGAACTCCCTGGTTTCAAATCAAACATGCCATCAGAGTCGACTGACATGCCTCAGTGATCTGATCCATTACAGGATCTAGGTCTGGACTGTGTGGACTGAGTCTATTTACACACAGTGTTTTCCTCTGTCAGATCTAATCAATACTTTTTTATCTGCTGCCAGAGCATTCCTCACAATGTCAACACCTAGGCCCCTCCCCCTCAACAAACATTGACACAATGTTTGTTACACATTCACAACCACATGGACACATGCACGTGCTCCAGCACCCACATACATACACATATGATTGCGTGTCCAGAGCTATGGTAAGGACTTCAGTGCATGGGCGCATTTTTTGTGTGGGGGGGCCTTATCACTATACATCTTGGCTGCTCTCCTGCATTATGGGGAAGGAGAGGTGCGAGCAGAACTCTATGCCTCGGGAGACAAAAAATCCTTGCAATAATGGTTCCAGTGCCCATGCTTCTGAGGCTTCTAGGGTAATGCTTCTAGAAATGTTCCCTTATTTTAGTAGTTGCACTGATGACATGAATACATAGGTCAAAGAATATTGAGAATAATATACTGATAATACTATGCAGTAGTTTCATTGTCATGTTGGAGCTTGCAGTAATTTTGTCTGACTAAAAGAGCAGGCCTGTCCCTTCTGGAAAGCTCTTTTTTCCATGTTTTTTTCACTTTGGGACATACATTCACCCACATGGGACTGAGCTAGAGCCAGACAATTCCCTGGACTTACATATTGCCTAGAATATTGCACTATTCTATACATAATGTTACATTAAACTATGTAGACTTGAGACACAATTAAAACAATTTGCTGGTTGCCGCAAAAGCAATAGTATTTTACCCTTTAACATAATACGCGCCGACAATGAATCCAACTATTCGCCATTAGAGTCATTCAGTTCCTTTGGTTCAAAAAAATTACATTGAAGCCAGAACCAGAGGAAAATGTTGAAATCCTCTCTCTCTCGCTCGCATTCTCACTCTCTTTCTCACTTTTCATGAAATTGACATTTCCAAATTCAGCAAATGAGGAAAGGAAGTGCACTTCTGTTTGAACTGTTTCTCAATTTCTGTTCTTCTTCTGTTTTTCTGCGATACGGCCTGGAAAAAAGATTGCCAGAACCGTAGCGCACTGCAGGCAGCGACTGACGCAAACGGAACAGCCATAAGACAATGTGTCTTCCTTCCCAAATGCAATCAAAAATAAAACTGTCACGAAAATAGAGAGGTTCTCAGACTGCCGTGCTAGATGCTCAAAAATAGAAAGATAATAGTAATAATATCCTACAACTGGTACAAAATTAACTTTAGGAATGTTGAAAAATACAGGACATGTCAAAATAAACGAAATTACAGACGTTAGCATAGCAAGCTATTGTGGAAATAAGAAGGAGACTTTAAGACAGGAGACTCCCTCTGATGAGATGTGTCATTCCCAGCTGTTGTCTGGAAAAGAGAGAAAAGTCTTCCCCTCCAGACATCAATGAGAGACTGTGACTCAAGCTCACTTCCACAAACTTATACCCCTCCACATGTCTTCTGACCACACAGCCTGAAGAGCTCTGCAGCCCTCGCTTGTAATGAACAGTAATAAGAAACCTGCAGACAATGCAGCACACACTAACAGCGCAGGAATTTTAACTGCAGTACAGTAATTTAACTGTGCTTTAACTATCATGTGTTACTGGGCAAATTTTTATTCATTGCTACAGCAATGCTTCTTTTTTATGCATTCAGTCTTTACTATCCAAATTTAGGATTAAGTGAACGGTAACAGGCCCTGGGGGTTAGTGAGTGCAGGTAAAATGTATGCATGTCTTTTCAATTAGCCCATTAGTCAAGTGATTTTGTATTTGCCTTTAATGCAAAATTAAGGATTTCTTACTTTTTGTTTCTTTGTCCAAACCTCACCATGAGCAAACCTTACACTGAATAAGACAAAAACAATAGCTTTGCCAGTTTTCCTGGAAACGCTGAGTTTATCCAGTGTCCATCGGACAGGCATGTTCCCAGATGTCTTGTTGATTATGTGACAAAACGGCTGCAGCACAGCGAGCCGCCCCTGGGGAGTCAGGGTGTGTGGGGTTATTAGGTAAGACAGCCTATTGTTGGGAAAATAGGACAAAACTCATTGGAAATGGCCTGCTTTAGTGAACAGTTTTCCTGGCTGTGCTCAATGGTGACTGTGGCCTTGGCAGTGATGTGTCATGTTAGGACAGGCAGGATAGACCAGTCACCCACAAGCTTTGTGTGCGTGTGTGTGTGTGTGTGTGTGTGTGTGAGTGTTTGTACAACTGACTGACCGGGTTTACCAGAAACGCTATAAGGTATTTCCTGTATCACGACACCCCCCTGCTACTCCTTAAGCAAGCCTAATCACATTTCCTTAGATGAAGTGAATTATACTTCAAAAGAAAAGTAACCCAGGCCGGGGCCTTAGCCCCACATTAACATATTACTGGGCCTAAGAATAACATATTTTGATAACCTCTCCCAGCAGTGCCAGGAATAACGGAAGGACAATGTCAGTATTTTTCCAATCAGTTCCTGTTCCATTGTTCTGATAAAAGCACCCAACTTTTTTGTTTTCAGCTGGTCTCCACAGCTTTTTCTATGCGTTTACATCCTAGGGCATTTTACATAAAAAGAACCACAGGATATTTCAAGAGAAGATAAAGAGGAATGCTTCTAATTACTGTCCACACACAAACAAACATGCACATATATCTTGAAAGAAAATCGTTCAAATCCTTATTCCATAGTAGAGAAAGAGGACTTTTCACTCGCAGGAAGTAGAAGTAGAAAACAAAGCAAAACAATGCTCTGTTTTGGAGAAATGACTTTGTATAAGTACTCACTTTTAAGTCTTAGCCTTGCACAGGTAGCAAAATGATATATTAAATTTGTAACATAATGCCGGTACAAAATTCAATGCAAAGCGTAGTGCAGTTTTTAAAATAAATGAACTGTATAATAGCAGAATAAAAATGGATGACAATAAACTGGAACTCAAAAACAGACCCTGACTTGTGCAGCGCAGTATAGTGCATGGAGGGTAAGGCATACGCAAACATGGAACTGCGGTGATAGAAACTGAAGTGTGTTTTGTGCAAAGTAAATAAAGTCCCCACAGTGTGAAAAAGATAACTATAATCCCAGAGGTGACGTCACAGGGTCCTTCTTCTGGAGCTGCGGGAAACAGGCCTGTCACTGGAGGTTTGCAGAGAAACACAGGATATTTCATATTAAGCTGCGATGGTTAAAGTCTGCGCAATACATTCTTAGTGATGACTTCATTCATTTAAAAGTGCTTAAGATAACAGTATTTCTATTTGCCAACTAAATTGCCACAGGTCATTTTCTTTAAATAGATTTCAGTTCACAATTCCCAACCACAGCCTTATAAGACAAAAGATTATGAAACTAGCGTAAAGCTCACAGCCAAAGGACATGACTGACACAACCTGATTACTGTATGCAAAATTCTATTTTAGATAAGTTGGCCTGTAACTGAAAACGATTTGTGGTGGGAAAATATGAACAGTAGTAATATGACCAAAAATGGTAAGCCATTATAATTATAATAAAAATGTAATCATGGTACATCATAATTAATTATGTACTTTTCACTTATACAAAGTGAAAAGTAATAAGTACACTTTTTAACATTTTCACAGCACCTTTTATGGCAACTTCTACACTTAGAAGACATAGGACACCGAGCTGGAGCAGGTTAATAATGTATTTTAAGTATGGCAGCCATCATTTGAGGTAAAGCCCAACCCAGAGGACTCTTTAATGTTTCTTTTGGTCATTTACTCCTGGGCATCTGCTGCTGTTCACTGTGTTGCTGTGACTGCAGAGCCAAGAACAACTGTTGAGTCCACCTGTCTGGGAACGTATAGATGTCTCCACAAATAAAAAGTCCATCTCTATGGCAATGGCAGGGTTGCCATAAGAGACCCAAATGAGTTCCAGAATCATGGTTTATTTCCGAACAGTATGATTTCAAAACAGAGCAGCGTGAGACATGCGAGATCCATCTGAGAAACATGACCATGAAAATCACCATGTGTTCGGCTCTGGCATTCAGATGTCACAGAGTTTCGCTGGAAAATCTGGAAAAAATCTAATGTTATAGCATGTCATGTTGGAGTTTACACAACACTTAGTGGGGTAAACTCTTATCAGATGCAGACGCTGGAGAGCGAAACCTCAAGGTGCTTATTAAAGAGAAGCATCACATCACCCAGCTAAAGAGGCGTGACTGTTTGACATGCTCTTGGAATGATTTTACCTGTCGCTGACATTTTAGATTACATACATCTTAAGCTTAAGCTTTGGTCTGTTATGCTGTAACATGTTCATGTGAAAGCCTCTATTAAATGAAGAAACATACAATTTTGCAAGGCTGGGTTGTATGAAACTTAAATGGACTTCAGCTTAGTCAGTCTAGCATTGAGTCTACTTTTCCTTCAGCCTCCAGCACCTCTGAAAATGAGCTTCAGTGCCGGGATTGTAAGTGCGGTACATTGGCTTGTCCATCACCTCATGCGTAACCAGGCTTAAAATGGCGTTTTGCCTGCAGTTGAGAGGTGAAATAAGGACACGGCCAGGGCCATGAGGAGGGCGTCATGAGGGGGCAACAATACTAGACTTTCAGACTCTCCGTGACTCACTCTAGCACGTATGATCCAGCAGTCGCACCCTAAACTGCAGAGTCAGAGTCATTTCACAGCAAAGTAGAGTAGAGGATAGATCATATCTGAAGCCACAGAGTAACTATGGGCTAACCACTACAGTAGGAAATGGAAAGAATCCAGTCATACAGTCTCACAGAGGTACAGTAAACCCTTAGATTTTATTTCAGCCTGATCAGTACTCTAGCAGGAACTAATGCCTTTCATTGACGCAAAAAAGCTACGCAGTCCGGGAGTATGAGACAAAGCTTCCAATGGCCTAAAGAGAGACTTCAGTATCACATTACTGAAATGGGGAATTCTAAAGACATGACTTTACAGACAAGCTAAAAGGTAGGGAAAAAAAAGAATGGTAATATTCCTCCTTTTTGAGGTTTCTAAAACTTTTTACAATGGGTCTAGGAGAACAGGCCTGAGCCCTCAGCAGTCTTTAAAAGGCCATGGGAGAGAATGGAGAGGGGTCTGAGTCACCTTCAGGAACAGATGTGTCCTCACACGCTACACTCGGTCTCCATGTGCGCGCACTATGCGTCACTGCTAAACCCCCTCAACATCATCACTGCCACCATGGAATTTCAGCCCAGGCACAGTTAATAATTAGGGAAAAGTAAGTATGTATATATTTAAACAAATTGGTTTAGCTCCAGGCCCGCAAAGTAAAGTTCAACAACACTCTTAAACTTCCTCTCCCAGGTCAAACAGTGTAAAACGTAGGAGTTAACAATCAATGCGTTATTTATGCATAACTACATGCTTTCAGTGATGAAAAGGAGACTCATTTAACAGGAATTAGACTGCAAGTAGAGGGTCAAAGCTCAAGTCAGCACATTGCTACATACATGTAAAAAAGTGATAGTTGCCTATAAAGATAATGCAAAAAAGTAACACATAATAAATAGTGTTAAGGAAAACACCTCGACTGTATTCCAAGGCACTAACATTAGCTTTGGGCTAAATTTGAATGGTTAAAATGTATAAAATAAGAGACATCCTGTGTTTGAAAATCCAAACATTTCTTTGAAAAACACAGACATAAAAAAATCATCACTATCAGGCTAGCACATGGAGGTCCACTGCTTATGTGGTTGAAAGCTGTGATTGTGGTCCCACTTTCTGTAAGCGCAGTGTATTATTGGTTGTTGTTTTACTGGTTGCTTCATCTCAGAGTTCCAGCTTTGCATTGTGCTGTTGAAAATGAGTGAGGGGTCACACACAACTCACCACAGCACTGGGTCATTCTCAGGAATGAGGGTACATGTTTACTCTGAGGGCAAAGGGCTGCTAGAGCAGCCTGTTTTCCAGATGCTGAATGAATCCATCCTAAAATCATAATGTCAGTGGGATAACATCTAAATACCATCTTAATCCATTCCCATCTATTAAAATTCAGGAAACCGTTGGCTATAGGGTCTGCCAACCAGCATTTTTTTCTGCACATGAGACACTTCTGTCTAAATCCTGCAACATGTAAAGAGTGGCTGTGTGTAACTATTTGGAGAGTAACACTCTTTTGTTCTTGATGAAACAATCTCTATGGAATCAGTTAAGTAAAAGAGTGTGTACATTCATACTGAGGGAACCTTTTAGGCCCAAAAGCCCTATTTGTACATGCTCCACCTACATTAAGGACAAAATGTGATTAATGGTTGGCTACTGCATCCTTCTTGGCCAGTTTTGTGTTGTTGGATCATTAGTTCATGCACAAAAGAGTTATAGTCTAGCGTTAAATCTAGATGCAGCATTTGCATCTGGAGTCTGTCACTGTTGCCAGCATGAGGACCAAAGAAGTGTCAATGCCAGTAAAGCAGGCTATCATTATATTGCTAAATCAGAATAAATCAGAAACAGAGCCAAAACACTGTGTGCATCAAAATCAACTGCTTGGTACAATTTCACGAAGCAGGAAAGCCAACTGACTTGGCAGGACTAGAGAAAACCACAGTAGTGGCTGGTTGTGGAATACTTTCTGTCATGAAGAAAACATTATGAACAGATCAAGAGCTCTGATCAAGAGACCCAGGATGTTGTCATAGACATAATGCAGAATAATACAGCAGTGTGATGTCAAAGGATTCAGAAGTTTTCGTTTTCATTCTCGGCAAGGATATAATGTTTTAAGCGTGTTTAATCGCATTTAAAACCTTATATCTTCGCAGCATAAAAAAAATGATGTTGATGTATGGCCTTTGTGTTCATGTGATCTTATTAGTGCTGTAAATCTTCTGAATCCTTTTGTTATATGCAAAATTAAACAATTAATTCAAAAGTAACAAACTGGGCACATTTATTTTTAAAGTACTGCTATATGAACAACAGTGCAATAACAATTGGTTTGCAAACACCATATACAAACAAGCTTTTTAACACTAGTGTACCCTTTAACACAGCTTACAGTTTTCTGTAAATCTCAACTTAAACATTCATATAATCAAATCAAATATAAAACCCCTGCAGGGCATTTACGTTATATCTAGTTTGTTATAGAAAAACAAGTTACCCTTGTAGTCAGAGCATTATAACAGCTGCAAAGGGGGACTAAGTCCATATTAAAGTCTATGTATCTAAATGCAGTGCAATCGAAGTCCCTGTTGGTGGAATGGTCATGCGTCCAAATACTTTTGTCCACATAATGTATGTTGACTTTTGGGCATTTGTATTGTTGATCATTAGAATTCACACATTTTATGCATAAGTTTCTTCTGTAAGCAAGGGTCTTCTGTTTGCTGCCATACTCTTCTGGGAAGACTTTATACTATGGTTGGAACATTGCTGTGAGAATTTGATTGTGTTCAGTCACAACAGTAGGTACTGATTTTGTAGTTCAGGAACATAGGGGGTGGAACCATTATAGAAGCTGCAAAGGGGGACCAATTCCATAATGAAGTCCATGTATCTGAATGCAGTGTCATTTAAGTCCCTGCTGGTGTAATTTTTAGGCTTCCAAATGCTTTCTTCCATATACTATGACCAAAGGTAATGGGACATCTGGCCCCCATGAAAACCAGCTGTGAGACGTACAGCTGTGAACCCCACAAGCCGAAAAAAGCAACAAACATTCAAATTAAAAGCATTTAAAAAATCCTTGTGTGATAAAATAATGCATTAACACGATGACGTGCACAGCCCTAATTTTTTTTATTAATTTATTCCCATATGGACAGATAAAAACAAAACTGTCCTAAAGTGATGGAAGAAAGATCTAAACGCAAACTGCTCAATGCTTTAAAAAAAAAAAAAAAACTTCACATCAAATCTGAGTACATATTTTTCCACCCATCCCAGGTACTGTCAGTCAAGCCAAGAATTATTTGGTGACATGTTCTAATTCTGATTCTTTATTTAGCACTGAAGCTATGAGGCTAACATTAATAACAAACACAAGAAGTCAATAGTTAACCAAATCATTTGCGTATAAATAAACTCTTCCCTTAACCATATGAGGTGGCACAGGCTTGTTGTTATGGTTTAGGAAATATTACAACTTTTTAAAATAAACTCAACTCTATTGCTGGAGAGGACTGACCCCGAATCAGATTCCTCAGTATTTATGATGGTTACTGCCGCAAAAGATTTTGTGATTTGTGAATACAACCTTGTTGACTAACAAGGTTTGGCTACACATTGAGTTATTTTTTTCATAGGTCATAGTATGTTATAGTGTGTCCATAACAACTGTGACAGGTCTGCACCTCCTCACTGGAGAGCTGGATTTGGTTTGAACTGGTTGAGAGGATATATTTATGGAAACCATCTCAGTGATTATTGACTTCTTGTGTTTGTTAGCAACGTTAACACCAAACGTGCACACCAAGCGTATTTTGCCTGATTGTCTACATCTGGGATAAATGGAAAATTGTGTAAATTTGATGTTTGGTCAAACTATTCCTTTGGCCTTGAAGTTATTCAGAGCCAAAAAAAAGTTTGCTTTTACTGCTCAAATGAGTCACCAAGTCTGAGAGTACATTTCACATGCTGAAGAAGACTGAAAGCAGGAACTAAAAATGCCTGTATTACAGCTCCAGGGGAGCATCACCAGGAAACATATTGTCACTGTCAGAACAAAACCTTGTATCTCTATTTTTCCTTTCTTCTTCCCCCCTGAAATGAGATATGAGGCTGTTTTCCGACAGCAGGTCACTGAGTTCAGATAGACATCAGCAGTAAAGTTTATAGTAAAGTTCCAAAACAAGCACGATTACCAAAATGTTTAAGAATGTCAGTTTCGCTCTTTTGGCCCCCTGTAATGGGAGATTATGACTAGAAATATTTATGTGGTTCAATCAATATAAATTAATAGATGAATTCATTCTGGTGAATTAAACCTTCTGCTTTACAATTGTTCCTCATAGTCATTGCTTAATAATTTAATCCTCTTGGATATCAGTGTGCTAAACATTTCGTAGGGTTGTAGTCTTAGTTGGCCTTGTATGTTGACCACTCTCACTTGCTTCCGTGTGTATGTGTGTGTGTGTGTGTGTGTGATTGTGTTATATTGAAGACTCACAATGCATGTACATCTAAACAGTCATTGCCCAATTCAGCCGTTCAAGGAATTGCTTACAGACACTGGGAAGGTGACTCATGCACCCTGTCAGGAAATCCTTCTCCCTCCAACCACAAAGTGCCTTGAGCAAGACATGTCCTGTACAGCCTGACTACCGACATTAGCCTAAGCTGCGTGACTAGCTCTGGACAGACCTCCCTAGATGGTTGCACCAATTCCCTTAGTACTTCTGATTAGAATGAAGTCCATTCAGCTCTCTAAACATAGAACTGAATTCTCTAAAGAGGGGGTTAGAGACTTTTGAATTGGATGTATCCTTTTCTGTATGGATGTATGTTATCTCTCTGTCTTTTACTGGCATAAGACATTCAACTAACCAAAGGCTTTTAAAAAGTGGTGGGGACAAAATGTGCCTTTAAAAGAGCGGGGGAAATGTCTGCAGTGGCACCACATGAAACCTGTGATCTTAATTATGGGCTGGTCAGACTGGTGGAATGTTTAATACTCTTTAATGGAAATATGACTAACAAAGATGGAAGTTGCCATATAGCTTACTTAGTAATATGTTGTGTCATATTAGGAAATTCTAGTTTTAGGCAAGAAGTGCCATCAGTGACACCATGGGGCCTCACGCACCTTTAGCTTCAGGCAGGGACACTAAAGTTGTACTTTTACAGATTAAAAAAAAAAATTTAAGTAAAAGAAATAGCCTAAATGATGGAGAACCCAGGTAAGCACTGGTCTAATTTCAGTCTTTTTACTGTCAGTGGTGTGGTACTAACCAGAAATGAAAGATTCCTCAAAGGAACACGTCAATATTTTCAGAATGTTTGATTAACAGTTGTGGAATTTGGGTTCGGGTTCAGTTCTAGTCTGAGCAATTGCTGCTTCCACGCTAGTTCACCCTGACGCATTCTTGATTCTCACTGTTTATGAAACTGTCACTTGGGCCTAAACAGAGAGGTTTTGAATTTAAATTAGAGGCAATAAATACAAATAAAAGTCGTCCCCATAGCAACATTATTTTCTCTCGGAATGACTGAGGTACTGCTGGTTCTGCTGAGAATGAGGAATGGTCAGACGAAAAGCCTCCAGCCCTGCTCATGCCAAATAACCGGCCGAGAAGAATGACTCATGGCTTCCCTGCAATGCAAAACTATGGTGAATTCCTCCCTCAGGCAAATGGTTCAACTATGGAAAAAGTTTGTTAGCACATCTCTCTTTATTAACTCATTGGAAGCCAAATTGTAGCCATTATTGCAACAAAGTATAATGTAGCTACACTTCTTTGCTACAAAGCAGTTGTTGCAACTTGTTTGCCTCAGCAAGCCCAGTTCTTTTCCTGAAGACATTTAAGCCCAAATAGGAGTCACTGAAATGTTTTTCTTGGAAAATATTGCCTAGACAGATCACTGATTAAGTAACTGCAATCAAGGCTTATAATAAACCCCTCTGGCCCTCTTTATATTTAAAAGCTGCCGCTGCACATACTCATCCCTCAAAATATTGCACTTCAAGGCACAATTCTGAGTGATGGCTCATAGGGAAGACCTCACGAATACAGGATTTATGACTTTCAGAGTGGCAACTCGGCCAGTACCTCAAAACTGAACATTAGAGTCAGGTCTATACTCAAGTTAACATGCTGAGCCTGTCATAACAAAAACCCCTCTGGAGTTCCAGGAATCCCTCTTTGTGGGCCTAGGCTGAGGTAATTCCATTAAAGCCACTGGAGATAAAGCCAGAAGCATTCCAGGAACCAGAGGTGCTTTCAGCCACATTCCTTCAGCATCAGCATTTGCCAGACCTACTCTACTTCTGCCGTCATAAGATTCATGCAGTTCAACAGAGAACGCCACAGTTCAATGAAGTTCCACTAATAACGTTTTTATCTGTCTTTTCAAGAGCGTGATGAAAGCATGGAGGATTGAGTTTGATGGGACACAGACGATTGCCCTTAACGAACATGGCGACACGTCGTCAAAGTGAAACACCAGTTAAACTGTATCTTGAAATCTCAGATACTAAGAATTCGAAGATCAGCTTTTAGCGCTTGGGTTGCGGCTGTGGTCCGCACTCATTTGCAACTGAAAAACCTTCTCTGTTCCTGTGCTCTAGTTGATGCAGAGCTTTCTATTTGACTGTAAACATTTTCACATTCTCACTTTCAGAGCAGGCTTTAGATTCACATCCAAGTTAAGAAATTCATATCCATAGTAAAAGAAAACAGATTCCTTTATATAAATATATCCACACGTTCAAACCACCTTTAAAATGAATGTTAGTTAAAGCGTGCAAGACCTTTCAGAACATTCACACCAAACCAAGAGTAACTTAATCCTGGCTGGAAACTATGCAAATTCCTGATGTTGCGTACATTTATTTGAGTCATTGTTCAGGAACCACATGAAACCACTGCCAAGACACTGCTGTGTCAGTGATTTATTTCACAGTTAACTCAGATCATCATTCTAGGACATCCTTTTTCTAATTAAAAGGGATATAAATACCAGTGTGAAATGAGCTTGATAGTAATACAGATTTAAAATTGTGAATTTCAATTACATAAAGTCTTGATCAGTAGCATTATTTAAAGCAGGTTGACAATGTTCTTAAAACAGCTTCTAAGGATGTAGCTGTGAATTAAATTATTGATTTTGTGCTCAATGAACAATGTGAATAATTATGAGAGATGAGAGAGTATGAGAGAGAGAGAGAGAGATTCATAATCATTTGCATGGTGAAATATCATTCATGCCCAGCAGAAGACAGACAATATATAAACAGACTGAAGTCAGGATCCTCATTGCACCATTTATAAAACCTATTCATCCAAAAACCACAGGCAAAGGCCTAGCAGTGCTTACCCACAGAACAGGGCAGAGGTCAGCTCATCCGTGTGCACAATCCTTCTGCTGTTTGCTTATTTTCCAAGCCTTCCTTCAAACTACACACAGCTGTGGCAATATTTTTGGTCATATCCAACTCCTCTACATGCAACAGTGTTGTGTTATATAAGTATTTTATAATGGCCTTCATGCTGCCAGTGATTTTAAGACGTGATCAACAACTACTGTGTCATGGAAAAATTCACAGAAGCTCTTTGACATTTTTGATGGCTGCACTCAGACCTGTCCGGCTGGCGTCCTGGAGGCCCGACGTCCAGCACAGCTACTAAAACACTCTCCCTAAGCCTAGCAGTGGACAGATGAATGGAATCAGGTGTGTTTAGGTAAATATATGAACCTTCCACAACCCCTGGTCGAAGTCAAATAGTTCCTTTTTGTTATTCTGTACCCCCCTGAAATGGAGAGATACACTATAAGTGTAGATATCCGCTGTGAAAGATATGCTTTTCTGACCATAATAACCTGGAGTACTGCAAAGAAAATATTATGATTGTTACATAATTTAGCCATATCCTTTAAGTCTGCAGATGATCTGGATCTTGGTTTTGGGTGTAACTGTTTATATGGCAGTGATCTCACCGACACAAGGACATCCACCTCAGATTAACTGAAAGCGGGAAGAGTGAATCTATCTGATTTAGAGAGAACATTTTGTATCAACTTTGTATCAAACACAAGCACGCCTGTTGCTTCCTGTCAAGATGAGGGTGTGAGATTTATGGTATCTGAAAAGAACACGTCTACCACAATCAGTGATTCATTTTTATTCATCCTAAGGGGTTACGCAAATTTCTGTATGGGCAAAAGTGCTGTGCTCCACAACTCCCCTCCCCCACATACAGGGAGTGCAGATTTATTAGGCAAGTTGTA
>JBBPDH010000104.1:30822488-30836703 GCA_037974565.1 Clupeocharax schoutedeni
AGTAAGACAACATGCATACAGAGGATGATGTGGACAAAATACCCATTTGCCTAATAATTCTGCACTCCCTGTATGCAATCTCTCCTAGTTAGCCTGGTCATAATAAAGCTTTTTTAGACCAAAGAATAGGCACACTTGATTTCCTAATGAACCTTTTAATTTGTGGCTTTTTAAGGAATTTTTTTTTTCAGAACCTACACATGAAATACAAATGTATAAAATATAACTGTTTAACTGTACATCCAAGTCAGGAACCATATAAGGAGCCTTTGCTTTTAAGAGTGTATTTAATTCCTGGGACTGGATTTTATAGGCTGCCTTTTTGCGGTACATTATTGAGCATGACATTTATGAAAGGCTCATAAATGCAAAGCTCAGCGTTAATATACCATGGAAATCCTCTTTTAGGCAAGCACTGAATGTCACACTGAAGCGTGGGAACCAATGGTAGGGCTATGATTGCTGGGTCTGAAAGCAAAGCAGCCAGCGAACCCCCCCATGCTCAATGCTTTATGGTGCTCCACTTCAGGGAAACCATGTGACTTTCCACACAGCACTGGGGGAGCAACACAGAGGCAGAAGACGATAAAAAAATGGGGGCAGGAGATTAATGAGGGTACACAGAGGATGTTTCAAACAGTGAGAGTTTAAAAAAAAGGCGAGATGAGGATTGAGATGAAATAGGCTAAAGAGAAGAGACAGAGTGTTACTGTGCAAGAGCTCCTTTTTGAGCGGTATAAGTGAGAAAAAAAGGCATAGAGAGAGGTGAGAGGAAACGGTGCAACTTGAATTGCAAATTGTAGCAAGCGCTCATGCATTACATCTAGGAGGACAATACAATGAGTAAATGAGGGTAAATACATTAGATAATAAATGAATATTACAATTTTTGGCAAATGTAGCAAAATTGGTTGAAAATCAAAATTGTTACAATTTGCAAGATATTTGACCTGTTGTATGCATGCATGAATTCATGAGTGGGAAGTGCCAGTGAAAAAAAAAGATTTATATTTGTGGCCAGACAGGAAAACAGAAATGTTACTAATCCTGATGAAAAATGTAAGAACAAGTAAGAAACAATCGCTTGGATAGATACATTAGTACCAAATTATTTTAATTTGTCAGTCATCTATGTACTAAATGCATCTCAGATATTTTACATGGACTCTAATTCTGGTGGAACAACTATAGCACTTTAAGATTCCATTACAATAATCAGATGCTTTTTATCGAATAACACAAAAACAATCTGCTTAAACCACAAAGACCTTCTTGTCTTTTATTCAGCTATGACTTTACTCTGTGCATAGAAATACAGAGACGTTTCCTCTGTTTGTACTTCATGTTTAATATGTCAAGTTGCATACTGAAAAAAACAGATAAAAGACGAGAAGGTCTTTGTGACTTCCAGGTCGGCTACAGCCTGCCATGAATCCCCTTGTGTGAAAACATCCAGAAAAATATATTTATTGCCACAAAAAAGCAAAAAAAGGCAGAGGATATTTGCAGTTTCCGCGTTATTGTGGCGATTCCATGTAAAACTAGTTCGGTTTGCAAAAAAAATGTGTGTGTGACTGAGTTCGCGAATATATATATATATTTATATATTTATGTAAAGACCATTTACAGAATAAAGCTGTGGGCAGTCAGCAATGTGGTGCCTTGGGAGCAGTGTGTGGACATTGTACGTTGCTCAAGGCCACTAACAGTCCTTGCATGAGTGCTTGTCCTATTTGCTCTGAATTTTAATGAAATAAGTAAAAGTTCTCTTTGATACTACTAATAATGTATTAGAAGAAACATCATTTTCATTAGTTTAATATTTATTACCCCAAAAATTTAGACAATAACAGGGACAGCCCCAAATAACAAAAATAGACAATGTCAGTAGCAGGTGTTTCCATGATTTGCCGCAATGACAGCTTGACAGCGGCGTCTTCTGCCCCTCACTAGCCTCATGATGTTGTTCTGAGGCAATGCGTTCCACTCTTCCACACGCAGTTCTGCCAGGTCACGAGGGGGTGGGGTACCATCATCCAGTGTCTGCTTCAACTGGTCCCAGACCTGCTCTATGGGGTTCAGGTCAGGGGACATTGATGGCCATACCATATGAGGCACTCCAACTTCCTGAAGTTGAGCTGTGACAATTCTGTCACGATGTGGTGGAGCATCATCATCCATGAACAGAAAACTGGGGGTGTGCTGGCAGAATTGGGGATGATGATGGGCTCTATGATGTCTCTGAGGTAAGAACGTGCAGTGACTGAGCCATGTACAATAACCAAATCTGTTCAGCACTGACTGGTGATGCCTGCCCAGACTGTTGCACCTCCTCCACCAAAGCAAACACTGGGGACCATGTTGATCGCTCACCCCACCTTCTCCAGCAACACTGACGACCATCATTTCTGTGCAAGGTGACCTGACACTCATCGGTGAACAGGATGGTAGACCACTGCTGCATTGTCCAGGTCACATGGTTTTGTGCCCACTGCAAACGTTCACAGCGGTGTCTTGGTGTAAGTGGAGTCACCAGCAATGGTCGTCTGGCTTTCAAGCCAAAGCGGTGGAGTCGGTTGCGAATGGTTTGTCTGGAAACACTAGTACCCCTCGCATCTCGTAAACGGGCTGCAGCTGTGTGGCAGTTCCATAACGATGTCTGAGAGCATAGGTCCTTAGATACTGGTCATCATTGCAGTCTGTCACTCATGGGGCTCCACTCCTGGGTCTGTCATGAACCCTGCCAGTAGCTCTGTGTCTTGATGCAAGTCTTCTGATGACACTTTGAGACCAATTTCACGAGCAACATCTGACTGTCTGCCACCGACCCGAAGGCGCACCATGGCCAGGTGGCGCTGCTTGTCCGTTAAGAGACGTAGTGTGTTCATGGCTGTTTGAATGATGAACTTGGAATGACTTACTGACAATACCAGCTTTTTATACCCACAGAATGTTGAAACTGATGCCACGTTGAAAAAGGTTGTCTTTTGGTATTGGCCCCAATATTAGGAACACCTGTACACAATGAGACCATTACATGGAAAACACGAAATGAGGTGTGTCTATCACCCAATACAATTGCCTCCCTATCCCAAAAATGTCTGAAGCTGCTACAATATCGGGAGTCCTGTGACCCAAAGGTTGCTTAGGCTGGGATTGAAGTCAGGACAGGATGGAAGTGAAGGGCTGCCGAGGCTGGAGACATCAAGACTACAGCAAAGGCAGAGGATTCACAGGCCAATGCCTTTGCAGAGCCTTCAAAATGCTAGGCATCACAGGGGCCAGCCAGCAAAGAGCCATTAAGTCAGCCATTAATGAGCAGAAGTGGCGTTGAGGTGGCTGTGGATCAAGAGAGGATGTATATATGCACACCCACACACTCACACACACATTACAGGTCAAAGGTTTGGACTACTCTCTGATTAAAAAAAAAATAAACATCACGAAATTCCTGCTGGTTTACGTATCAAAATTCTATTCTTACACAGGATAATGACCACAAACATTCTCCAAAATTTTGTCAAAATTGTATTTAGTCCAAAGAAAAGCTAAAAGATTTGAGAATCTTGGTCTCCCTAGTCTCCAGATCTTTACCTCATTGAGCTGCATGGCACGAGCTGGACTGACAAGTTTGAAATGCATATCCAGTAAATGAGACAAGACTGTCTGCATGCTTGAAAAGGTGCTGGGACGGTTTGCACATAAGTTATTTCCACAAATAGCTGAAAAGGGTGCAGGCAAGGGGTGTTTTTATTGACAAAACTTGTACATACACTTTCACATCCATTATACTGCACTCAAAGTGTACATTGTTACATTACACTTCAAAACCAGTCAGTTATATTTGTTTTAAGCATCTCTAGTGTTTCATGTAATCAGATTTTAAAACAGCAGTGTATTGTTTATTCTTAAATATACATATGCCTATATAAATATTGACATATTCACACAGGCTTCACATGATTTAGTTGAGTGACAAGCCTTCTGGTACAATTCCTGTGCAAAACAAAGCTGGATTTTGCACCTCCATTGTCCTTGGAGTTTGACTTCCTGCTCGGAACCAATAAAGAAAAAAGAAAAAAAAAGCTGACTGCAGACTGACTGCAGATGGCAACTCTTGCAAAGTCACCGCTGTGCAGGATTTACTCAGCATGAGAGCATGAGAAAGCCTCATCAAAAGGAGCAACATCACCTACAGATAAGAAAAAACAAAAGCTCTTTAATATGCAACACACCACAATATGCAAAGTACACTATAAAGAGCAAATGACCTTTCTGTGTGGCTAAGGTATAAAAACCACTACAAAGGAGGTTCTCTGGGACATTAGTACAAACAATATTAACATGAAAGAAATACACATTTCTTGTTATCTATGAAAAAACATTTATGCACCTTTTACACCTATGCGCCATTGAGAATTAAGAAAATAATTGTGCTAAATGAATAAAAGCCAATATACATCAATGCTGCAAACAAGCAATTCTGACTGTCATAACAGGAAGAATAACTGCTATTAAGAGGGTAACAATATTAATACTGAAAAAAATGAAAAAGGAAATAAAGGATGTTCATAAAGATGTCACCGATCTGCTGCTCAGTTTCATTCGATGGTCTCTCATTTGTTATCTTTTGTGGAAACCACAGTTTTGAACATCCAGGTGCATCCTCTGGGGGCACGGTTTATACTACACACACACTCCTGCAGAAATTAGTTTTTTTCTGATTTTGCTTTTCAGTTCAGTGGGTTTAGATTTTTTGGAACTTCTTGTGCAGTATGGCTGGAAAAATTGTATTTGAGAAATCATAAGCCTTTAACTGATCTTAATCAAAATAGATCTGAGTGTCGAAATATTTTATACATAACATATGAAAATCTCGACCTCATAATGGAAAATCGCATCAAGCCTGAAAATATGTGTATCGCTGCACCACTATCCGCAAGTAGGAGTGAGGAATCGAGACTGAGAGCAGAAGAGGGACAGAGAGTGGGAGAAAGCACAGACAAGCAGCATGTTTTCAAGTCCCTTACTGGAAAAGGTTGTCACTAGATTGTCATGTGTTTTGGTTTTCATAGAAAAAGCACATAGAAATCTTTTTCATGTATTTAAACCCATATCCAAACATGCATTTCACTCTACTATCAGTAAAATACACATTTTTTATTTATTTGTGGTAAGATCATGCAGTCCTGGCTCTCTGTGCCTGGGATGCTGGCAGGGTGCCATAATAGTAGCTTCAAATTTGCAACATTCCCTTTTGATTACTTGCATTACTAAAAGTATGTTGACTGAAGAGAGAGTGATTGCACCTCGAAAAAGAAAGAGCACCAACCTACGTCTGCAAACAGCAGGATCTCATATGTGATATATACTCATTTGTATGGTCTATTTTCAGCCCCAGGGTTTATGGTTATTGGAAAGGCGTCACCCTCTCTCTGTGCTTTTCCGAGAAGAAGTCAATATTTCTCTGTCTCTCCCTCCGTTCACAGCTAATCCAATTTTGTGTCCGAAAAACGGCTCAGCTGAGAGAGGCATCGCATACTTCTGAGGCCCATGCACAGCAAGTACGAGGGCACACACACACACACACACACACACATACACACACATACACACACATACACACACATGCACTCGCATACACCTGCATTGTCCAAAAATACTGTCAAAAAGAAGTACAAATGATCAAAAATTTCAACCAAAGTCAAACAATAAATAAAACAAAGGACCAGTTAAAAGTTACTTACATGTCTGTTTAAATCTAATTTCAAGAAGAAATGAACATAAAATTCAAAATTAGATTTTATGTAGTTTTCGATGTAATTTTTAGGAACAAAATGCATGAAACATCAAAAAAAACAACATAATAAGGAAACAAACATTATGTACATTTGCATTTATACTTTAAAATTTAATAAAATTTGAATTTGAACTTTTTGCTGCCAAAATAAAGGAAAACACTCAGAATTAAGTGTTATGTTAAATGCATATGTATATGTGTGTGTGTATTTAGGGTAAATGATAGGAGTGTGAAATGAGTTTGCTGTTAGACCACGTCACTACATTACTCTATGATGCAGACACAGATGCTAAAGATCTCTTCAGGATGAAGACCAGACCTTTTTATGACAGGCCCACACACACACACACACACACACACACACACACACACACACACATACACACACACACACACACACACACACACAGGCCCTATTTTTTATGCTTATGAAAGAAAAAAGACCGCCAATGACCCTATGGCTTATGTAATGCTCCTGGAGAGTTCTGATAAAACAAACAGTAGGAGATCGAAGGCATCACTTTGAACTACAGACACACCAGCCTTTACTATAACAACCCAGAATCATGTGGTCTATCCGCTTTTACTGGAATACCTGTGGAATCCCATCTACTGCCAGGAATCAGGTCTTGAGGAGGAAAAAAAGAACAGAAAAAATAAGACAGAGAGAGAAAAAATATTGTAGGACAGATTTAGACCAGGGCAGGTGAAATTAAAGCAGTGCTTTTGTACCGACGCCCTTGGTGGCATGGATTTTTTCCTAATGGAAAGCGGGAATGCTTTGTTCATGGAACCAACAGATGAGTATATAGGAGTTATATTTTGTGAAATTTTGCATAAACACTGACAGGAAATTAGTTGCTGCACTGATATGCGCCTAAAGAAGTTATTACAGCAATAAAATGGAGCAAAGGTTCATCTGCAATAAAAGAGACGCCCCATAGCTTTATAAAGGTTATATAATGAAACTGAAAACAGTGTAATTATGTGCATACTTGAAATGAACTTTAAATTAAGTTTTACAAATACAATTTTTTTTCAGAGGTCAAAATAAATAAAAAGGAAAAATTATTTCAGATCATGTGAATTGATTGTATACTGTGATTAGATTGCCTAGACAGCAATAAACAGATTTTTAAAAAACAGATTTTTAAAATTAATACTACTTTTAATTCCTGAGCTACATCTAACTGGAAATATAAAAGCTTTACTATGGACAAATATATGTGAAATGGTGTTGTGAAGTTTTGAGGTTTAGGTCAGTTATGTGGTGTTGAGCTGTAGTAGTGTTAAGGTTAGGTCAGTGTTGTAGTGTTGAGTTGTTGTGGCGTTGAGGTTAGGTCAGTTATGTGGTGTTGAGGTTTTGAGGTGTTGAGGTTTAGGTCAGCTATGTGTGGTTGAGCTGTTGTAGTGTTAACGTCAGTGTCAGTGTCATGGTGTTGAGCTGTTGTAGTGTTAACGTCAGTGTCAGTGTCATGGTGTTGAGCTGTTGTAGTGTTGAAGTTTAGGTCAGTTATGTAGTGTTGAGCTGTATTAGTGTTGACGTTTCGATCAGTTATGTGGTGTTGAGCTGTAGTAGTGTTGACAATTCAATCAGTTATGTGGAGTTGAGCTGTAGAAGTGTTGAGGTTAACTCAGTTATATGGTGTTGAGGTGTTGTAGTGTTGAGGATTAGGCCAGTCATGTGGTGTTGAACTGTTGTAGTGTTGAAGTATTGGCCAGTGTCATGGTCTTGAGCTCTTGTAGTGTTGAGGTTAAGTCAGTTATGTGGTATTGAGCTGTAGTAGTGTTGAAGTTTAGGTCAGTGTATTTTTCTGTGTTGAGCTGAAGTAGTGTTGAAGTTTAGTCAGTTATGTAGTGTTGAACTGTAGTAGTGTTGACATTTCGATCAGTTATGTGGTGTTGAGCTGTAGTAGTGTTGAGGTTAAGTCAGTTATGTGGTGTTGAGGTGTAGTAGTGTTGAGGTTAAGTCAGTTATGTGGTGTTGAGGTGTAGTAATGTTGAGGTTTAGGTCAGTGTATTTTTCTGTGTTGAGCCAAAGTAGTGTTGAAGTTTAGGTCAGTTATGTAGTGTTGAGCTGTAGAAGTGTTGACATTTCGATCAGTTATGTGGTGTTGAGCTGTAGTAGTGTTGAGGTTAAGTCAGTTATGTGGTGTTGAGCTGTAGTAGTGTTGAAGTTTGTGTCAGTTATGTGGTGTTGAGCTATAGTAGTGTTGATGTTTAGGTTAATGTTGTGGTGTATTGTTGAGGTTTAGTTCAGTGTATTGTGTTGAGGTTTAATTCAGTGTATTGTCTGGTGTTGAGGTTTAGTTCAGTGTATTGTGAGGTGTTGAGGTTTAAGTTCAGTGTATTGTGTAGTGTTGAGGTTTAGGTCAGTGTTGTGGTGTATTGTTGAGGTTTAGTTCAGTGTATTGTGTGGTTTTGAGGTTTAGTTCAGTGTAGTGTGCAGTGTTGAGGTTTTTAGTGCTGTTTATCTGATGCCAGCGTGTCTGAGAGCATTACAATGTTAGAAAATTGAGTAGGTCAAGTTTATGTGTGCATGGTTGCTGTAAACACTCCACCAAAATAAATCCATTAGATTGTAGGCTCAGCTGTGTCATGATCGTTGAAGTATGTCCTAACTCATCCCTTCTATGTTTAGCTTCTATGTAAAGTCTCTAAGCGGGAAATGATGCGCCTGGTACTGCAGTTCACTCTGCCCATTTTGGGTTTCATAATACGGGACAGATATAGAAGCTGGATAACATAATCAACCAAGTGTAATCCGCTAAAATCTAATCTGTTGTAGGATCAAAATTAACCATAAAACCTGCACCAGTTTTATCAGATGAATCAATGTGCAGATACAATTATGCTGTTCTATCTGTAAATTAGATAATCCTCCCAGAGTCACTGCTGAACTACCAAGGCAGAGAGGCCCATAAGTCTAGAAAGTATTACCAGTCTACATTTTTTCTACACTCAGACAACATGGACAGATAGAATAAGTAACAAACATTTTACCCATTTTGCAAAAAAAAAAAAAACTCCATATATATATATATATACCTATATAAACCTACATTCCAGGCAGAATAACATACAGTCTGTATGCATAGTTTTAGTTAGAAAAATATGCAGCGCAATCAGCGAGTAGAATTCTGCTGCGGAGAAAAATTGAAGAATGAAGGGAACCCTTTCAAACCGACTTCCAGTAACCCTCCTCCCCCCACCCCCACCCCCCCTTACTGCACTGCAATGACAGCTTTCACAACAGAGCCCCTTTCTGCCGTTATGTAAAAAAATGTGGCCAGAACACATTTTGTGAGCAGAAAACAAAGAGCGTGTCAAACTCAAACAGATGCATTTTGAAGGAACTTAAACAGAGGGACCTTCTTGACAAACATTTGCAGTAAGCTCATTCTGACTTTTAGGACATATATCTACATTCCACATATGGCCTACACAGACCCTATGGAGTCCTTTTGTAGATTAATATGAATATTTCATCTTAAAGACTATGTTAACTCACAGCTAGAGGTGATGAAAATGTAGTGTTTAGTGGGTTAACATAAAAAGGCATCTGAAGTTTTCTACAGCAGTTCTGGGTCAATCTAAACTTGCAGAGGCACAACCAGAAGCGCCTGTTGTGGCTCTGGGCCAGCGAGATAAATGTGCTCATTAGAATACAATGTGAAGACAAAGTGCCAGTGGACACACCCACCTCTCCACTCCCCTTCCCACCATCATGTCTCTTACTGGAAACCTGGACAGCTGTTCACTTCACTTTCACAGCCCAGCCTGACACCTCCTGTAGGCTTTTATTAGAGTCAGCCTGACAAAGCTGGCCACTGTAAACACAGCCAGTAAAGGCCTGGAAACCTCCACTCCTGCCTGCATGACCTCACAGCATCAGGAGGGTAGGCCTGCCTGTTTGGGCGGAGTGGCGAGTTAAAACTTCTTGAATGTGACACCAGAGAGTTCAGCCACACTACAGAGCTCTGCTGACACATGACCTGTGACGTTATTGTCTATTTGGAGTAAGGTTGTTAAGGTGGTTAAGTAACTAAATATGACAGATGACAAATAGCTTGGACCTAAAGAAGCATGGTAAATGGTGCAATGCATATCTAAATATACATGTAGCCTATTTGGAAAATAATTACAAGGAATTCTATATACTGCTACAAATTATATATACTGCTACAAAAACCACTAATATTATAATAAATATAAATGACTTGAGTACAGTAAATAGGGGTTTTCTGTATGTCAATAACCCACACATTACGCAAAAATGTGTTATGAAGGTAATTTTACATTGCAAATTGTCGCCCCCTCCAGCTCTGCTTCAAAACATTGGTCTGGTCCTCGTAAAACTACACTGCAGTAGCAGTATTCGTACAGCAGAGGGCGCGTAAACGCAAATTAGAGCAGTATTGAGATTCAGTTCACATTAACCTGCGTTTATCACACAGAATACAGTATTCAACTTCTCTGCTAATATCATTAAACAGGACAGCGTTAGACTTTTAGTTCTTATATTATCATATTTATGGTGTAACATTAGAGAAGGTGTACACTATTCTCTTTCACTGCTGTGTTGTCTATTTATTGTAGTGTCTCTGTTGTACCTTTCTCTTTGCTCAATACTGCTGACTGCCTCTGGTGGAATATAATACTTATGGTACAATAGCATTAATTCTTGAAGTTTTACATCCCACTCACACTATACTGTTACATTGCTATATTGTCTATGTATTGTTTTGGTTCTGATTTACATTGCATTTATACGATACTGTTACTCTGCTCTATTTGTTTTATTTATTTTTTATGTATTGTCTCTGTTGTACCTCGCAACTTTTAAATGCTGCTAACTGTCCCCGTTGCAATATCATACTCATGATTCAATATTAGTCATTCTGAAAGGTTTACTTTCCACTCACACTGTCCTGCTACATGGCTGTATTGTCTATTTACTGTACTGCTCCGTCATCCCTTGAACTTGTCATCCCTCAGTGGTGCTAACTACCTCTCATGCAATGTAATTATGGTGCAGTACTAAATGCTCTGGAATGTTTACGGTCTATTTATATTAATTTTAACAGGTTAACTGTTACACGGCTGTATTGTCTATTTACTGTATTGTCTCTGTCATCCTATGTACTTTGTTCAAAACTACTAACTACCTCTCATGCAATATAGTTATGGTGAGCCCTTGTCACTCTGGAAGGTTTACACTGTATTTTCTCAGTTGTAATATGCACTTTGTTGAATATTGCTAAGCTATGTTGCACTGTGGTCCATCGGGAAATGTCTCATTAGGGCTGGGTGATTAATCGAAATCGACATTCAGAACCTATAATCGATCAAATTTTTCCAGGTCGATTATTTCAATTACTTTCCCTTTAAAAACACTACCGCTTGTGGAGTCACGTGACCCCGCTCCGTTATGTTACGTTATTCCGCCAACATGTCGAGCATGGAGAGCTCAAACACTGAGGCTGCGTCCGAAATCGCATACTACATACTACGTACTACATTTTGAATTAGTACATACTGCTCTACCGTTAAAATAGTACGTACTATATAGTATGAATGGAATTCGGACGTTCTACATCCGCTGTGTTGATGTTGTCACATGTCATGTGTCGTCACAGCAGCGCATTATTTTTTTACTTTTACAGAGGGCATTTTCTCACAAGTGTAATTTAACCACAATGAACGTGTAATTTAACGTTTTCTTTAAGGTACTTTAAGGTTCTTTAAGCCGCGTCTCTGTCTTCCGCCATTTTTCGAATCTGCCGTCGCGTCTCCCACTGCCTTATGGGGTAGTGCATTGTCCATCGAATGCATACTACAGAATTCGGCCGGAAGTAGTAGGTCATTCGGGAACTTCTCGCCTACTGGTTTTCCCATACTAGGAATTCAGACATACTACTCACCTCACATACTGCTTTTCGCATACTATATAGTATGTAAGTATGCGATTTCGGACACAGTGTGACATAACTGAGCAACTTGTCAGTGAACTATGAGGGCAAATAAATCAATCAATAAATTAGTTAATTAATCGTTCATTAATCGTAATCAAGTTAAAATGTCCAATTAATCGAGATTTTAGGCCAAATTGCCCAGCCCTATGTCTCATCACATGATTTGTGTGTATGCAGCTGCTAATAATAAAGTAACCATGAGTATTAATAAATATTCAGTAAAAATTCCAGTTCCCACTTAAAGGTCACGCATGAACATGCCACACCACAGCTCACAGTGTGAACAATGTGAAATTCTTTCTCTGCATTTAACCCATTCACCAAGTGAAGCAGAGGGCAGCCACCCCCTTGAGCATTGCTCAAAGGTACCGAAGTGTTGCCACAGCAGAAAAGACTGCACAGTAGAAATCCGCAAACTCTAAATGGCTTTATTTAACTCTACAAAACTCTCAAACAGCATAGTGCTGCTGTCAGTGATCAGATGGCCCCCTCTACTGGCCAACGTCAGACAGCAAAATAGTAGAGGTGCTGAATCAACAGGACCGACAATTAACCCCCAAACTTGTGAACTAATTTATCTGGAAAAAGAATATTAATTTATTTTCAGGTATATCTGAGCAGAAGGAAGAGAATTATGAACTGAACATATTCTTCATCTTAATTTGACCAGAGAACAAGCAAGTAAATTGAACTAACAGACCCTCACCTCTCACTGAAGACTATACTGAAACCTGGCAGAAATGAAACGGGAAGAGTTTTGTAATCAGGAGAATCTACAACAAGCAGTCCGAGCAATAAACCCGTTAAAGAATCGATGATTCGTGCTCTGTTGTTAATGCCTTGCCTAAAGGTCGGTCTAAAGTTCTGGTGAACGCTGCAAAATCTGCACAATTTAATCATGACTTTTAACTCGCTGTCCGGGTCTCTCCTTGCGCTTTTGCGGTGCACGCAGCGGTGCCTGCTCTCTCCAGCCTCCACACGGACCCGCCAGGTGCGCAGTCTCCTCGGACCGGACCCTGTCAGCTTTGGCTACAACAGCAGAAACGTTGCAAACGCGAGTAATGCCGCTCCGGACAGAAACGGGTCTGCCTCCGTCCGGACCGTGGACCTCCGCAGCGATACCGTCACCAGCCCCGGAGCCGCGATGCGGACAGCCATGGCACAGGCGGATGTGGGGGACGATGTGTTCGGAGAAGACCCCACAGTTAACGGTGAGAGTCACTTATAAAATATGACCAATTTTTTTACAGTTATTTTTTTTAATGAACATTATTTGTTCTGTATAAAAACTAACCACATCTATGAAACCAACCGTAATATTTCCACCGCCGATTATTTCAAAATATTTTTCAGGACTTTACCGTGTGTGTGTGTGTATTCAAGGAGCACCCGCTGCTTTTGCTTACGTCAAGTAACATAAACTTCCATAGCTTCCATTCTTTTTGGAAGGCTTTCCACAAGATTTGTAGAGTTTCTGTGGGAATTTGTGCCCATTCGTTCTGTAACACTTATGAGGTCAGACACTGACGTTGGACTAGAAGTCCTGGCTCTCAATCTCAGTTCCAGTTCATCCCAAAGGTGCTGGATGGAGTTGAGGTCAGGACTTTGTGCGGCCAGTCAAGTTCTTCCACACTGAACTCCTCCAGCATGTCTTTATGGAGATTGCTTTGTGCACTAGGACACAGTCATGCTGGAATAGAAAAGGTTCTTCCCCAAACTGGGTCCACAAAGCTGGAACCATGGCGTTGTTAAGATTACTTTGTTGGTATGCTGAAGCATTAAGATTGGTGCTTCAACATTTGTGTGTCCTATATTTCTGCATAAATAGTTAAACAAATGAGCCAAAAAGCATCACACTTGGTCTTTTATTTATTGAGGAAAATATTACATATCTATATGTGAAGCTCTAGAACAAGCAATTATTTCAAAAGGAACATTCCGTGGTTTCAGTGAATAGCAAGTGGGTGTTTGGACACCACAAATCCACCTTCGCTCACACTTTTTAATGTTAATGTTCACGAGACCACTATAAGGAGAACACTGAGCTATAGTGTGAACAATAGTGTGTAAAAAAAAAAAACTCTTCTGCGTCTTCTCTGTGTGATCCAACAGAGCCCTGGTGAAAAATTAGCTCACTCCAGTAGAATCTTAGCTTGTTAGTAGTTTTTAATTGAGGTCTGGGTTTACAAGTGTGAGGGACTACATTTTCTTAGTAGACTGCAAAGCACCGATGTGCATCACTCAGGATAAGAGTGTCTGCCAAATGCGGAATATGTGAATGTGTTTATTAGAGGTCGACTGATGTATCGGTTTTGCCGATTAATCGGCACCGATAGTTGATTCCCGGAACTATCGGTTATCGACAAAAACCCACGCCGATAGTTTTCCCGGGTTGCGTCAGAGCTGAAGCGGCTGAGAACGGTCCATTGTCCTAATACAG
>JBBPDH010000104.1:30836803-30847081 GCA_037974565.1 Clupeocharax schoutedeni
AGCCAGAAATCTTGCTTGTTTGTAGGTGACCAAATACTTATTTTCCACCATAATTTGCAAATAAATTCTTTAAAAATGTGATTTTCTGGATTTGTTTTTTCTCATTTTGTCTCTCATAGTTGAGGTATACCAATGGTGAAAATTGCAGGCCTCTTTCATCTTTTTAAGTGGGAGAACTAGCACAATTGGTGTCTGACTAAATACTTTTTTGCCCCACTGTATGTAGTCCATTTTATAGACAGTTTTCTGAATATGGATACAGATTACTTTAGGAATACTTACTCACCACTTGAAAAAAAATCTTTAAAAGAAAATAAAGTTCTTTAAAAGAACTATATTTACACAATTTTAGCACATTCACATTCAGGTGGCTTGTGAAACACAAAACATAAAATATATTATTTAGGGATGCACCATATCATAAAATCGGACAATAATTCAAATCAATATTTGTTGACGCATTATGGAAGAATTTTATAAAATTACCAATTATAAGTTGCCAGTTCCTTTTTTTCCAGGTACATGTAGTCTAAGTGTCTGCATTTTTTAAAACTATTGTTCGATCTCCCATTTGATGCATGGCTCTTATGAGTGTCCCCATATGCATTTCCACAAAAAAGTTTTTTCTTTAGTTCATGAGGCAGAAGGCAGTCAAAAAGTTGTCAAAGGTTCTCGAATAATTTTACAGCAATGTCTTTGTGGAAGAACTACATAAAGAACATAAAGAAAACATAAAACTACATAAAGAGTCCCCCCATATGTCTTTATCAAGATGCATTCTAAATGTATTCTGAATTTTTATGTTTCCCCGAGTATTCAGTATTCAGCCACTGTTACTTTTCTCTATATATTCTGCCCTACTCTGTACATTTTACAGTTAAAAACATCAGAGGATGTGCCAACATGGTTCCTATCTGCAATCTGAGACCAGTGACCTCAGTTGCTTACCAATAATGGCATGACATAAAATGGCCTAAAAAGGCATGTATCTCCAGAAAAATCTCCAGGTCATTATAGAGGTGGATTGTCATGACGACCAGAATAATACTGCATTTTCTCTGCTGCATCGCAGGAGAAGCCTAAGGCCGCACATTTATCACAGCACATGACCAAGATCGCTGATCCAGGGTCTTTTAAAACAGCACATGCATGAAATTTCAGGCATAAGTTGTCTGAGAACAATTTCCTAAGTAATACATGGAATTTATACATGTAATATATATTTAGCTTTATTTCTAATTAGTTTGCTATGCATGTGAACCTTGGATTTGTTTGAGCTTAGAAGATCTGTTGCCCGTGGCAACACTGTAACTCATGGTTTTCAGTGACACCCAACTTACACTCATATAAATAATTAACTCTTGGTCTAAAAGTAGCACAACTATATAGTAGTTTGCATATTTATAGCAGTGAAGTCATTTGGAAAAATGATTTTCCTTTGTTAAATAATTGCACCTAATGGGTTGTCCTGTTACTACTCAAATAATTAGAATATAAATAGGTTCTTGGCCCAATTCCCTCTTATTGTTTTGAAATTCCTCAGACCTTACACAGCTGATCTCTTCGTATGCACATGTAAAATACACCCAGATTTGTACTGAAGCTACTGCCGATTGCACTAATTGTTTTCTTGTTGCTCTTGTGTATTTTCTTGCCCTCTTTTTCATCCTGTCTGCGCTTGTGGTCTTGTGGTGTTCTATTCTGTTCTTGTTTTGCACCATGGAGGCATGCCATTTCATTTCACTGTGTAATGTGCATATGGTTGAGATGACACTTGTACTTCACTTGCTTTGAATATGTAGGAGGTGTTTATAGACATTGGCCAATCTTTGGTTTAATGGGTTTCTTTCTGCAGTGCAGGGTGTTGGACTATAACAGGAAAGAGATCTATGTTGCACAGTTTCAAGCAAAGAAAGTATAACCCTTGTTTGCACCTTGCATGTGTGTTGTATAACCCTTGCTTGCATGTATGACTGCGTGTTGACTTTTGGGCATCCATGTGAAGATTATGTGACACATATCCAAATTATACTTCACTATAGAAACTGCAAACATGACCTTGCTCACATTGTTCATGCTCTAAAATCAGCTCTTCACATTTTATTCAGTAAAACTCAGTCATCCAAAGAGAACACTGAAAATAGTTTACCTGTAGTTGGACGACCAACCTGAAAAGATCTTATTGGCATGACTGTAGCTCCACATGGTTGGCCTGCCATTTTGCCAAAAATGACAAAATTTGAATATGCACTATGATTAATTTGAGAAATAGCTCCACCTAGTGAATTAAGTAAACTCAGAATACTGTGAAATTGCATGTTGGGGTGCTGCAACTGATATGTTTCAATATCTCAAGGACCAATAACCTTTTTTTTACATTGTGGTATGTTTACATTTGATCTCCAAAGTTCCATTTGGCTCGCTCAAAAAAAGGCAAACAAAAGCCAAATTGTCCATAAGATGTCCATAAGACATCAGCATAACAAGTTATAACTTGTCTTTAAACCCCTATGTAACATTTAAAAATGTCTAAATTACTTTCAACAATAGAAATACAAGTGCCTTTCAGCATAATAAAGTCATACATTAAAGGTTATAATTAAGCTAAAACAGTAACCACTAAAAGTTCAGTTGGGTGAAACACATAAGAACATATTGCAAGTATTGTACAGCACTTAAAACCTACTTGTTTGATAACAGAAATACTGGGACAATGTCTGCTAACACAAGCACGATTGTTTTTTAACTTTTCATACACAAACAACAACTACCTTTAAGAGCTTTGGACTGGTGACATACGTGTCTTATGTGGGGGCCACAGTTTCTTGGTACTGGGTTAATTGGGCCATCCTGGCAGCAAGCAGCAGGAGAAGACCAGTTATTACTTCCAGGATGAATGAGAGCCAGGCCATGCCCATTGACCAACCAAACGACGTGTGAACCAAAGCCATCTGCTCTGGCCCCATCCTCCTCTCAGCCTCCTCCAGAGCCTGCAGGGAGTAGCTGATGTACAGACTTACACCAGAGAGAGTGAGAAGACCTGAAAATGAACAGAAACACACACAGAATTCATCAAACTACAATGATCTGCCATAACAAATCCACATGTGAAGTGAATATCATGAATTATCTGATTTCAATGTCACTTGTCGGGAGTAAACAGGTGTGATGGCACGGGTAAAGAGTGACTTTGCCATATGCCCACTATACAAGTGACTATAGAACTGGGTTAGAGCACTTTGTTGCTCTGGGCAACGTTCTTCTGGGAAACCTTGAGCCCTGCATTCATGTGGATGTAACTTAGACAAAAGCCACCTACCTAACCTTTATTGCGGACCAAGTACACTCTTTCATAGCTGTGGCATTCCCTAATGGAAGGGAATACCACTGGATAATGTGCCCTGTCGCACAACAAAAAACGTTCAAGAGCAGGTTGAGGAACATGACAAAGAGTTCATGGTGTTGACTTGGCCTTCAGGCTCCCCAGATCTCAATCCAACTGAGCATCAGTGAGATCTGGTGGACAGACTAACCCAAACCAAAGTGGCCCAACTTGCAACAGGATCTGCTGATGATTTCTTGCTGCCAGATCCCACAACACACACTCAAAGGCCATTGTTAGTTTACTGTAGTTAAGGACATTTGAGGAATGATCTGTTTACAGACTGTGAATGGATTTATATAAATGTAAATCATGCAATATTGTCATATCAATACAGGTATATAAAGTTATATACATAAATGACTGGTAATAAAAATGACTGGTTAAGTGATTTGTCATCACAATAAGACGTTACAGATGTTGGTAACTGGCCCAGCATCTCTTTTCAAAGCCAGACTTTTCACATTTTGTATTCCTTAGTAAATGACTTATGAGATCAGAATAGCATTTGGCGAATCTGTATAGGATTGTGATGAACATTTTTTTCTGAAGGGCACTGCTCATTTAGAGGAAAGGTTACTGGTGTCCTGCTGCAGGCTCAGCATCTGATTCAGAGGACTATAACTCTCCTTTTGCAGCCTCACTGAACCGCTTGAATACAGAGATAAATCTCTTTCAGGTACTCTTAATTGCACTCTCAGGTTGAATCAAACAATGCAAGCATTTGCCAAAAAAGATATAACTCTTATCCTTCTCCAAGCCTATGTGCCAATCGGGATTGCAGTACACTTTATTGTAGCACTCAAGAGATGATACTAGATCCTACTGGCAAGTTTCATCACAGAACCAAAACGCTGACTCGTCTGACTGGCTGAGCTCTTTTCTGATCGATAAAGAATGGCTAAATTCTGCTAGAAACAAGACCTGTTCATTTACTGCCCCATCCAATCAACAGAGTTCTTGGGCTGCACTGCTATTGGCAGAGCTCGTATAAGCCCAACACTACAGCACCCAAAGGTTCCCTGAATCTCCGACAGCAGTCATTATAACCAAATCCCTATTAGAGAGCGCCACTGCGGAATTGCAGCAGCGGAACCTAGTCTAGCTGGGTTCCGTTAACTCTGATAAAATGAGAGGATTTTCAGATGAGTCGTAAACCAAAGAGGCAATAAAGAATAAAATGAACGCCAGTGCTAATTAGGAAATATAGCACTGATGCAGGAGCAAAGAGACTGAATTTGTAATTTGCATGTCAATTTATTTAGCAGTTTTAGATGTGAGAAGTTTTAGACAAGAACTTTTAGAATGGTTTTTTTTCTGCAAATGCTTCATTTTTGACCTGCTGTTTAAAAACTGATGACTTTTGTGCTTCTGGGACCTTTCAAGCTGAGCTTGAACGAAATTCCTCTGGTGAAGCAACCTTTTCGTTTTTCATTCTTTTCTGCTCTCATGTTGTGATCTATTTAGGGCTAACATTTCAGCAACAATAGAACGTGCCTCAGAATGAAGCATGCGGTGCGTTTTTACGGCTCACACGGTCAGTGGGATATGGAGAGCAACCAATAGCGGCCTATTGTAAGCGCGCTATTTGTATTTAAGATCGCCTTGTGGCTATTTGTTTACAGATGTGATCATTTTTGTTCAGACAGTAAAAAGAATTAAGTGCGATGTCTTGCTTCTAGGTTTGACTCAAATGTAACAAAGACTTGATTTAGCATAACTGATTTCACCTAGTGTTTTGTTTTAGGCCGTGTTTGAGAATGGAATGTAATACACCTCAGGAAACAGGGACTAAGAGTAATGCAGCCACTCAATTTAACACCTCATTTACATTCCAGGTTTGACAGTGTTAAACACACCCCATGTGCACCACATTACCACTTAGATAAGTGTAAATAATTTTTTGCAGTCTGCTACTTATATATCAAGACAAGGAGACCTTTATGCTTGTCATATGCTTTGAGGTGCCAACTGAGAGGACTCGGGGGGCAACAGGCTTTGAAATGACCTTAGTTAACAGCAAACAGACTGTATCTCTGTTCTCCTAAAGAGAGGGCAAAGAAGAAAAGCTGTGCTGCAAAGAAATGGTGAAAATGACCTGAATGTTACACTGCGCATGAATAATATGACTAGTCATTAAGAATATGCAACTTCACATTCAGTCTGTGCTGGATAGACCATTTAAGAGCTGTAATCTGTAACGGACTGATTTGTAATCAGTACAAAAATATCTGACTTAAAATAAAAGGTCTTACTTAAGATTACTTAAAAAGTGCATTCTGATCTGATTACTTTTAGACTACTTCTGAATGAGTCATTTCTATTCAGTTCAAAGCATATGAAGATACAGATAACACACTCTTCCTCTTTCTGCCTTCTACCCAGACAATATGAAAAGTATAATTACTTTATCTGGGCAGTAAACATATTTTGTTCATGAAGAAATGCTATATAAAATTGAAAAAATAGTTGATGTTTTAGATGAATACTGTCTTAAAAAAGGAATTTAGTTTAAAAATGAGAGATGTTTACAACACAGCTTCCACTTCTAAACGCATCTCCAGCCACTGCACTGATTTGTTTAATTCTGCAATCAGCACACCTGATTAAAACCTGCGGCTTTCTGCCAAGATGATCCAATTAACCCAGCTCTGGCAAACTGTGGGCTCTATATAATGTCACCGGTCCAAAGTACTTGAAGGTATTTGCTGTTTGTGTTTGCTAAGTTAAAAAGCAATAGTGCTTGTTTTAGTGGACATTGTCCCGGAATTTGTAATATCAAACAAGTAGGGTTTAAATGCTGTAAAATACTTAAACCAGGGCCTTTTGCCTTGAAGAGGTGCCCTTGGTCAGCAACAATGTTTAGGCAAGTGCTATGTGTCAACATAGCATCCACATAAAAGTCAGGACTCAAGGTTTCCCAGCAAAACATTCCAGAACATCACGCTGCTTCTGGTGGCTTGCCTTCTTCCCATGGTGCAGCCTGGCCACCCTCTTCCCGTTCTCCATCACTGGTGCTTACGTGCCCACTGTAGGCCCTTTTGGAACTGGACAGATTCGTAGCAAGCTGTGATGTTTTGACACCTTTATAGCATTAACTTTTTCTTCAATTTGTGCTATAGTAGCTCTTCTATATAATCTGAAGAAATGGGCTAGTCTTTGTTCCCTACCATGACGCTGTCACCAGTTCATCAGGTGTCCCTCCCTGGACCACTTTTGTGTAAATACTGACCACTACGTATGTTGAAAACCCCACACTTTTGGAGTTGTCTAGCTATTACACTTCAGCCCTCGTCGCTCAGATCTGTAATAAGGTAATCACTGTTATTCTCTAATTGTTGTGTATTGTGTGTGTGGATATGTGGAGAGATAAATGTAAGATTTGAGCCCCTTACAAATAACTACTAGTAATCCCCCCTCTCTGTAATTCTGCTAAAATTACAGATGAGTAAAAATGTTATAAGGCCATTCATTTCCCCCATAAAAATTGAGAGATAACGTGCAGTAATAACAGCAGTCCCAAAGCACACAATAATAATATAATTATTCTAACATCGTAAGACTGGCAATTTCCTCTGCAGTTTCCTTTGTGTTAGTAATCAAAAGCAGTACACTCATAATGAGATATTGGAAACATGATTAGATAATGGTTGCTTTTGAAATCTACCAAGTACAGATTTAAGTATAGCATACATGTACATGCTTTGTCATCCATTTATGGGCTCAGGTTGCTGAAACTTACTGCAAAGGAGAAAATAGGTGGAAGCACCCATGAGAAGAATCCTGCTCCGAGCCAGAGAGCTGACCAAACCACATATTCCCCCAAACACCAACAGCACCAGACTCAGAGGCAGCAGAATGGCAATCACATTATGCATGTCTGCATGGAGAAAGGTGGATTACAACTGATTAGTTTCAGAGCTGTTCATGTGGACAGCAAACAGAATCGTACAGCCTGTGTTCGCTGTGCTATGGCCAGCAGACAGGGCAGGAAACAAGTTTGTGTGAAATTGCTGAAATTGATTTGAAAAGTGCTGAAATTGTAAATACACAGAGGAGAGCATCATGACAGAAAGACACAAACAGACACACTTACTTTCCATGTGCTTTGGTGATTCTGAAAAGCTAGGGGGAGATTCTGAGAAGGGCTGTTCATCTACAAAAACACCAGCAAAGAATAGTCATGATTGATTTGGGTTTTTAAAAAAAGTAGAGACTGTGACAATTTTATTTGCTCATTGTTGGCACAATTACAACAGCTCTCAGCTTAAGGTATAACATTAGAACACAGTCAGAGAACAGTCCACAATTAAAGGTCACTATTAGAGAAGCAAGTGTGCAGACAGGTGCGTGCAAAAGAAAAGGAACATACCATCACTCACTCCCAGAAATCCAGAGTGAAGGTGTTTGGGGTCTGTGCTGTTGGTGCGCGTGTCGTCTATAATGTACCAATACTCCGTTCCTATAGCGAGCGCCAGGAAGCAGAAGCTGAGGATCCCAGTCACTCCAGCAGTGACGACCACCGACCCGAATCCAAGCTTCATATCGAACAGCAGCACAAAACTATCCGAACCTACCGCTCGCCAGGCTTATCTAGCAACACGGGGAAAGAGTGGTCGAGCCCCTCTTCATTTATTATAGTCCACGATGTGGGGAGTAGGTGTCCCTCGGTGCCAGTAAGGATGTTCACTGCAATCAGCAGCTGTAACGAGCCTCCAGAGTAGGAGCGAGTAGGCACTCCGCGCTCCCTCACTCCAGCGCGCCATTACGCACAGCACCGTGACAAAACTCAGCCAACACACTACACGGGCAATGTGGCGTTATGTAACGACTCCAAAATGTTGTACACTTTACGGACAAAAGTATTGGGACGTCTGACCATTACACAAACAGGGACTTTATCATTTCATTCAAATACATAGACTTGAATATGGAGTTATCTCAGTCCCTATTCATCCCAAAGGGGTTGGTGTCAGGACTCTGTGCGAACAAGTCAAGTTCTTCCATACCAAACTCATCCAGCCATGTCTTTATGGAGTTTGCTTTGTGCACTGGAGTAGTCATATTGGGACAGAAAAGGTTCTTCCCCAAACGGTGCCCACAAAGTTGGAAGCATGGCATATATTTATCTGCAGAAGAATTATGATTCGCTAGAAGGGGCCGAACCTAAACCCTGGAAAATAAGACAGACCCAATACCTTTGTTTATTTAGTGCATTTAAACAGATTTATTCAGAGATAAGGAAGAAACAGACTTCGAATATGAACGTTGAATTCTAATGAATAATGAAATATGAACGAATGTTCAAAAGATGAAGACATTTGTACAGTTGTGTCAATGCATTTTCCAGATAAATAGCTTAAACTGGCCCTAGACTTTAGCATGGTGCTGCATATCCACCAAGGTTAAATGACCTGGAGGGTGGACTGCGTTAAAAGGGAAGCTTTTAACTGATTTGTCAGAGTCACAGAAATCCCAAAAGCTGAAGTGATGGCATGAAAAGATTCTAGTAGCATTACAGGCCAGTACAAACAGTCCAGCACTTTCAGAACAATTGCTGATATATTATGGTTAAAAAACAAATAAAAACTGTGCCTTCACGTTTTCCTGAAGTACCTCCTGGATAGTCCTGGATTTTTTCACTTCCAACACCTGATTTTGGATAACCCAAGGCTGCCTCAAAAAAGCTAGAGGTTGTTGCTTATCCATCAACAGGTACACTCATATATAAATATACTTGCATAACTGAATTAAAAAAAGATCATATTCCAGCAAACACTGGACGCCCTCTATGAAATCACCAAAAATGGAAATGTAACAGGATGAAAATGTCATTTCCATTAAAATCACAGTGTAAAGAACAGCTGCTGTGATCAAATGATGCAGAAAAATAAAACATGAAAAAAGGAATACATAATTTACATCAGACAGTTACAATACACAAAACCAAAACACCAGGCGACAGGCAAAAATTCACACGTGAGTCTCTCTGTCCATCTTCATTCTTCACCCATAGCTGTCTGTATGATCTGGCCTCTTTTCAACTTCACAGCCTCTTCGAATTTCTCGATAGCTTGGCTGCATTTTTTTTTCTAAAATAAAAGCACACGTTACTTCATTTCATTTCACAATTCACTGGTAATTTGTGCACAATGAACTTAAGGTGATGTGATCATACAAACTTCATTTCTGCCAGGGCTTTATGTATTATATATATGTATATATACACAAATATGTGACATTATATAGCTTTAATATCACATTTGTTTAAAAAAAAAAGATGTGAATTGTGGAGCAGGAACAATAGATAACACCTTGCTAGTCACATGCTGATGATGTGGCGAATGTGCACAGCAACTCTTGATAAACTGGTGTTCTTTCAGAATTGTTTAGAGTGATAAAAGATCAGAATGCTCGTGATTTTTTTTATGTAGAGGATTCTTTATAAGACAGAACCAGGAAATCAGTGGCCTTGGGGAAAGTTTTCAAAAGTATATGCAAACTAAATTATACTGAGAGCATGTGTTAGATTTTATGGAGTAAAGACCAGCTCAAGAATCTTCCATCTTTATGAACATTCCTGGGGGTGCAAGGTGTTTGAAATCAATAATGTCGGTTAAATGGGGTATTGTTCTACAGTAAATCTGTGATTTGAAACTCAGCTTAACACATTACCCTTAAAAAGGTAAACCTGTATATATGTACTGTACAGTGTACACAGCACTGCTGTCTCAAGCAGTTAAGTCATAGAAGCGTGGTGTCTTTGGTATTAGCAGGGTAAATACAGTAATAATTTAATTTACAGTTATAAAATACAGTAAAATGCATAGGTAATCACTAGGGGTGTGATGAGACACTTTTTCCACGAGACGAGACACGAGACTGGGTTCACGAGA
>JBBPDH010000104.1:30873483-30890920 GCA_037974565.1 Clupeocharax schoutedeni
ATTAAGAAAAAAAATGTAACTAGTAATATAACTAGTAATATAACTTGTTACTTTCTCCAGGGAGTAATACAGTAAATAAGGCATTACTATTTTTGAGAGTAATATGTAATATGTAATATATTATAGTGAGAGAGGGAGGCTCCATAGAATGGGTTACTATGTCATTAGTAAGGTTCTCTGGGAGGGGTTCTAGGCTTTGAGTGATGATGAGACCCTACTTTGTCTCATAGCCTCATGCTCTCAACTGTGGCTATCTCCCCCCAGCGTTGATTGAACAGGGGTCACTGATAATGAAAGACATACATTGTCATCATTTATCTCACTGGGTTGGTATGGAGGGACCCCATAACAATTTGTCATGATCACCTCCTCCCCCTCTTGATCGGTCTTGCTCCCTCTCGGTTTCTGGATCAATTTACCCCAAAACAAAACTCGTACTTTTCCCTTTGACTCTTAAAAGCTCGCCACACAGTGGTAATGCAGATTTGAGTTGACTTTGACATTATCACACTGATCCTATTGCTATAATTAGAGGACTTGTTTTCCAGCGCAAACAATAAAAACTGCTTACCCAGATGGCAGGAAGTCATGGCTTTTGCTCTGAATGAGGAAAACGTTCATCAGAACATGAAAAACAGGTATTTCCCAACAATGGAAACAATAACACGAGCCTGGATCTTTCACCATCCCCTCTGTGTGATTGATATCCCTTTACGACACATATTGCAAGAGCCGACTTGCTCAGAATTTGGCTCAGCTTCCAACAGCATGACTGCAAGCTGATATGTGGAGAATCATTCTCCTGCAGTAGATACTGTATCAAAGTCAAGGCACCTCACAAAGGCACATGGAGTGAGAGCAGGCTGAGAAATCTCATCTGCGTTTGCTTTTTTTAAAAAATTTTTTTTTTAAGAATTCCCAAATCCTTATAACAGGATTGTGAGCAGCTTAAGCACAGTTTCACATCATGGTAAAGCAGTAGATTACATGCCACTCGGAGAGAGCACGCTCTTTTGTCACTAACCCGTATGCTTACTCCCACATGTACCACTGGCTTGTTGCGCTACACCAGCTAGAGATAATGACAAGAAAACAAGCGTGCCTTCGACAAGACAACGCACTGAAATCACGAGCTTCCCCTCCTCTCATCCCTGGGTCTGTTTCCCTCCTTCAGTTCTCTCTAGAGGCCTATCTTCAGTCATTATGCAGTAGATATACTGCTTTCGGCTGCTCTTGGAGGTCTAAGTGCCACCTGGCACCATCCGTAAAGCCCACTCTGTTCTCATATGCCGAGCATATACAGGGGAGGGGAGGGTACTGTAGGAGGGCACTGCTGAGAATTCATCAAACAATAGACAGAAGGAGGGACAGGGCAAAAAAAAAGCTTAAGGCGAGTCACTACATGTGAATACGGTAATTTTTTTAAACAATAGCCATGACATCATTGCCATTTGATTGCTGATTTTCCAATAAGCATGTTTTGTAATTGAATTTTTCAAAAACTAAATATTAACAGATGCAGAAGAATCATTAACTAATTAAACATGCAACATTTTGCAGCTTTATATTAAATAGCCTAAATAGCCTTTGGATGAATTGGAATGAATTAAATCATTCAAATAGAATAGTTTTATCCTGGAAACAACACTCATTGTTAAAAATGGTTATCACATCATGTAGTACAAAATCTTGCAGGACCAGCTATCAGTAATATATTTTAAAAATCCTTCTGAAGTATCCACTGACATCTAAGAAACATGGACCGTTTGTTGTTATTAAAAGAATAAAGAATAAATAGACAACTGTAGTTTATAAGAAATACTGTTTTCAGTGGTGTATGATGATATGTGAATGTGCAAATTGCAAAGATCTTCATTAAAGTTATTGTCTTGAAAACTACAGTAGAGGGCACAGCAGAAACACATTTCTGAATTAAGAGTTTCGATTTTTACAGTGGCATTTAAAGACAATACATGAATTAAATGCAGATCATCAAAATATCTGAAAAACTGTTTGCCAGAACCAAAATAGTCTTTTCGGCCTGCAGTATCTGGCTTGAAGCAGCAACACCCCCGCCCCCCAAGTAAATCCCAAAATAGTGTCCTTTACCTGTGTGTAACTGTTGTTGATCTTTATGATGTTCTCCTTCATCATGGTGGCTAGTTTTGATTTGTCTGTAGACTTAACTGCCCACTGTGTTTATCTCTGCACTACACAAATCTCAGCGTCTTGTTATGATGTACAGGTAATACACATGAACCAACATATGGCATTGCAATAATTTCAATTTAAGTGTTTATGCAAGAACAGGACCTAAATGAGAATGTTTATGAGGGCAGTAAATGATTTACACTTGTAAAATGCATTCTTTTACTTGTACTGTTGCTAGCTGCAGTATACTCAGGCTCTGTAGTTGCCAGTTTAACACTCCAACAAGATCTTAGTTCAGTTTGAGTGACAGCTTAAGAAAATTAACATGAGAAAGACTGTAAGTAGCAAACTGATTACAGAGCATTGAGTAACATAATCGAGAGAGATAGATAGAGACCATGTTCAGTTCATACAAATTAAAATAATGTCATTATCACCAAAACCGATGTGAGTCTATAATTCAATTTAATATTATTTTCAGCTGAAATAAAATGGTTCATAAACTTCTAAATAACCAAATAAATAAATAATGTAACTGGAGTCAAGTGAAACAATATGGACAAATTGGGGTATAATAATAAAAATAAAGTTACATAAACAATAGGAATGAGTAGAAAAAGCAATGAAGTGCTAAAAAGTAAGAGATTAGAAATGAGTCATTTGTCAGTGGTTAAATTAAATTTGATCCTAGTTACAGTCTTGTACCCCAGAGGTGTGGACTTGAAGCTCATAACAAAGTCACAAATTTGATTAATTGATGTGTTTTTTTTTTTACATAAATAGATGTGCATCCTGGCATATAAGTCTGGTTCATGTTACTGAATCGTTTTTTTTTTTTTACTTTTAGTAAATCAAATATCCAACTTAACCCACCTATTTTTGTGCCATTTTATCAGTGACTATAGTGAGACAAGTTTGAGTGAAATGGAAACCAGCAAAATTCAAATGAGTGTGAATAAGCCTTTGCTCATTAGCACAAAACAATTGCAGTATTAATATAACAATAATGTAATGTTCCCTTTTCTCACTACTCATGATAAAAACCGTACTTGCTTCTACAGTTAAAACAAATGCAATATTCATCACCATTTTGCTCTTTTTTGTAAAATGTGTATTTACCATGTTCAGAGTCATTTGCCACGATTTGTTGTACCGCATTAACAATGACAGAAATGAATATATCTGTCTGGGTGTTCATTTGAAATGACATTAAACTTGCTGAAGACTGCATGCTGACTTGATGAGCCTGCAACGTTGAGGCCTACCTGCATTGACATTTTTTGATTTTTACACATTTCTGGAAAGCTCTGCCCCCATTGGATTGCTTTATCAGTTCTTTACATTGTAAAACAATTTGATTTTGGTGGTTCATTAGCAAGCTTAATGTGCAATTCCAAATGGTAAACTTAAAAGCAATTAAAAGAAATGAATTAAAACATAAAAGCACTCATATATTGATAAAAGGTTTTACCATATCATTTATGGTATATTTTCAAACAATGAAACAACAGCATTGAAATGGAAACCCCCTTTTTTGCATTAATGTCGCATGCCATGCCATGTAGAGTCACATGACATTCAAAGTAATGGCACATTTCCTATAGTTGGATGGGGAGACAGAGATGACTTTACAATTGGTTTGAGATCAGAAAATCACCACAGTTTTGCATAGCATGCAACAAATCCTTGTGGACAACGACCTCTCTGAAATCCCTGATATGAGGCTGCTGTCAGGTATGAGGATGATGCTTTTCTGTGGTTATGTGCGTCACACGTCCTCGTCATCTTCGATTACACGATACCCTGATCAAATACCATCAAATCAACGTGTCAAAATTGATTCGATCTTGCACATCAGTCCCATGTTTTCCTGGAATGATTATTGTGAGGAAAAACGGGCCACTTTTGTAATTTTTGTTTCCCCCCCCCCAAAACTGCACTGGAAACCCCCCTTTTCGCATTTGTTGAACCTGTATGCTCTTCTTTCTTCACTGGAATAATGTCACAGAATTTAACAATGGACTACAGCAGACTGACGCTACATTCTAAATCTAATTCTAATTTTAATTAAAACCAAATGAACCAGAGTGAAGGGGAAGACCATTTGTGAACATCTTAACAATTACGCACACTGGCTTGTTAGACAAGGTTAGGTTGGTGCGCTGTAGACTTAATAGTTTAGAAGACAAGAGGTGATATATGAGTTTAAGTATGTTCTGTGGAATGGAGGTAATGGAAATATTCCTATGGTTGGCTAAGACCTCTCTTTGATAACAGTGCAGTATAAACTGAGTCAGTAGTGGGAGCGAGAGAGAGAGAGAGAGAAAGAGAGAGTGAACAGATCATAGGACTTCTTTATAGTGTTTCATCTCACTGCCATTGGATTTAGTGACAGAATGAACATTGTGATTTTACTCTATACATGGCTTTTTTTTACAGTTAGACACATGGAGTGATGCAATGAGGCCTAACTGGATTCAAGCACTTTTTACAATGTCATATTTATGACAGCACCTATATATGGGTGATGAGACCCTAGAGAACATGCTCAACCTGTTCTTTGGCCTTTCGCTTAACTAAAGGCTCTACTTGACATGACTCAGGATCTACTTGACATAATTCTTACTGTTTCAATAGCTACAGGAGGAGAACCACAAACATGCAAGGAATTCATTCTCCTCAGTAAAGGCCTTGAAGGGTCTTTCCAATCTTTGCTCTTTTTCTTTCCTCACCACCCCCACCCCCCCCCCCACCCCCCCCACACACACACACACTTCATGCTATAAAAGATTTATTACATGGTGTAATGGGGTACCTGGTGAACAGCATGAGCTGGTGATTAAATACAGGTCTGTAAATGTCACTGGTTTTTAATGCCATGGCAGCAGAGACACTATTTTTATTTTTGTTTGGTCTTAATTGTCACTGCCGGTCGGCTCGTTAGGCCCTTCGGTACTTTATTACATCATTGCGTCCTACCTGCCATTGTACAACAGAATGTTTCACATTTAAGAGACTTGTTTGGAAGAGTGAGGGACAGAGAGTGAGAGGCAGAGAGATACAGAACGAGATTCACAAGCGGCAAAACAACTATAGAGCGCAGATACAGGTGATCTTGAAAATACATTTTATTCTGGAAGACGTGTCACGGTTTTTGCCACCCTCTGTTTAGTATTTTGTGCAGCCCTCTTTTACCAACAGAGCAGCACCGAGTTTCTCTGGTAATGGTTTAGAAGACCTGAGGACACAGAAAAGGGGATTCCCAACATCCATCAATGCAGAATCTCTCCAGATCTCGCAGAGTCCTGGGTCTTCTCTTGTGCACTTTCTTCTTCAGCCCGCAGGTTCTCAGTTGGATTTAGGTCAAGAGACTGAGGCGGCTTGATTTTGTGTTCATTTAAACATTTTTGAGCAGATTTTGACACGTGCTTTGGATCTTTGTCCTGCTGGAAGATCCAACCAAGAATAAGAAGGTGTAGCTTCTTGGCAGAGGCAGATAGACTTTGATATAAAATCACCTGTACTTCTGGAGTCCGTAAGGTTATCTTGGTGAATAATACTGCCAGCGCCTTCGGAGGAGAAGCAGTCCCACAGCATCACAGATCCTCAACCAAATCGAACTAGCATTAGGTGCTCTTCTCTGTAGCCATCTTTATTTCTATACCAAAGAGCATTTGGAGTCAAAGAGCTGAATGTGTTTTCAGCGACCACAGCACCCAGTCGCAGTTAAAAGTCAAAGTGCTTTTGCTTGTAGCCAGTAGAGAGGAAAGGCCTTTTACTAGCACACCATGCGATTATCAAACAGTCTATTGGCATGGAGGTGACATGCTCCTCGACCCTCCTGGTGACTGATAAAAGCCTTGTATCTTCCTCCAGGTTGCCTTATAACAGATTTGAAATTAAACGTTCAAATGGTTTCTCTTACAGTTGATGGATTGCTTGGATTCAGACAGAATAAAGGTAAGATCTTTGTATTTTTGCAATATGATGCTAAGAAAAAGGAGAGTTGAGGGGGTACAAGTAAAAATGACAGACTTGGATGAAACATTGACTGAAAGAGATACAGCATGCGAGAGAGAGAGAGAACAGTCAGAAAGAAGGTGATTACTGAGAGATAAAGGACACCAGAGGGTGGAGGTGCAAGTAGAGGAAACATGCTGTGGTAGAGTAGCAGTACGGAGCGCTCCTGGCCCTGTGCAGCACTCTGAGGTTTGTTTATTCTTAGCCGCGGAGCTGGGAGAGCGCTGGCTTTATGCCTAAGATCAAATAGAGACGCTAAAGCAGCTGTGTGTGGCAGTGTGGATGGAGGGCCAGGCTGTGCTCTCTGGTTTTCTCTCCCTGCTCCATTCAGCCACCCCTGACAGGATGGAAATATATGGCTGCGAGGGCTACGTTTCTTAATGGAAGTGTTTCATGGATGTGAGTGAGAGAGAGAGAGAGACAGTTAGGGAGAGAGAGAGAGCAGAATCTGTTCCATAAAGACCCTGTACTGCTTGTTGGACTTGGAGTTGCCAGTGTTCCAAACTAATGGTAGACGTAGTACCTTCAGCTGGTCTATGCATTTTCTCTAGCCGCTTGCTTTACACCGTCCTTGTGCTATTTGTGACAGTGTTATCATTGTCCTTCCAAAATAGATTTTTGCCTATATTTATTATGCATAAAACTAAAAATTTTAGACAATTAGTTCTGGCTCACAATCCGTAACTAAATATTCCAAAGGTATTCAGCGACGTTATTGTGATATAAAACCTTTTTCTTGTTTTACCACACAGGAAAATATCAGCGTTATTTACATTTAATAACAAATGGACCAACAGAAATTCTCCAAAATGACTTATACTCCGAAGTATATGTTCGTTTATGAACAATATAGCTCAATATAGCTTTTCCTCTTTTACCTTTAATGTTTCTTTTAAATAACAGCAATTATATGCAGACTTAACCTGCAAATCAACTCACTATTGCTTCATTTATGTGCATATACAAATGGGTGAGGTGACAAGGCTTTTGTCTCTCTCACTGTCCCTGATGAAGCTTTCATACATGCTGATTTGCAACTGGCGTTCACTGCTCTTACTGACACTCCCCCGTCCTCCCCCTCCCTCGTTTGCCAATTAGCTGTGTGACCGTAGAAGATGTTGTTTGACGTATTTGGCTGTGTGCAGTTTGAATTAGCTGCAGGGTGGGGTTCTGCTCTCAGCTACATGAATGATTATCTGATCATCTTTGATAGAGCGGTAATGAAACATGGTTAGACCACAGGCAGTCCTGTTAACAACAACAACAACAACAACAGAATCCCCCCAAAAAACACCCGCACCTCAGAGCCTGTCCATGATAAATCAGACCAACATCGTGCAATTCGGTGTAGGAAGAGGAGAAAGGTGTTAAGAGGGAAAATCAGATGCTGCACAGAACAGATGGATCCCTCGTTCAAGCACTTGAGCACCTGATTAAGTGATTCTATTGTGAGACACATCCTTTTTGTTAAACCTTTTCGTGAAATCTTTCGTGAACGCAAGACACTTAATTTCTCTCTCTCTCTCTCTCTCTCTCTCTCTCTCTCTCTCTCTCCCCCCCCCCCCCCCCCCCCTCGCTCTCGCTTCTTTATTATTATCCAAATTGCTGAACTCCATTTCTTACCCAAGCCTTGAACGTTACTCCCGTTCCTTTTTTCTCTGGAAGGACAGGCTAGTTCAAGTCAGCCTTGGTGATAACAGAGCACCAGACACAGTCCAATAGCTTTTAACTTAATTCTGTTTGCGTATGAGATCAATTAGCTTTTCAACGGACTCGTCCCTCTGATTATCTGGCCCTGTTTTCAATTATACCGTGAAGCTGTGGCCCGAGCACAACCACTGTCATCGTGCCCTGGCTAAAGATGACTTGGCTCTTCCTGTACTCACGGTAATTGTGGTAGGTGAGGTCACGCATTGGTGAGTGCATGCGTCTGATATTTTAATGCCACTGTCCTGCCAGAATGCATTTTTATGTGACTAAAATGGATGTTTTTGGAACACCAGCCCTGTAGTTTTGTACACTCTCACCGCTCACAAAGGCCACATACAGTGTTTCATGAATATTTCTTAATAGCCACAATTCAGGCCAGTCTCTGGCTCCAAGCACACCATGTTCCAGCTCTAGGAATTCAACACATCATGCAAATCAATCACTATGTGCCCAACACCCCCCACACAATAAGGGCAGCTACAGACCTTTCACAGCCTCATGTGCATATCATCTTTCTGCTCTAGGCCAAACTGCCTCTGCTGAAGCAAGAGCATTGTGAAAGCATTCTTTCTTCTTCTTTCTCTATTTGTAATAGTCAGGCCCCAGTGGTATCCAGCTTACAAAGAGATAAGCTACGCTTGTAAACTTTATTTGGGCTTTTTTGCATATGTGCGGCGTTAATCGACTTTATTGCTTATAATACTGAGAATCATAACTTTCATGGACATTTGCGTGAGGTGGGTGTATATGTACATATTCAACAAACCGTGGCAAAGGTCAATAACTGAAAGTTTACTCATGCTGTGGTTTTGGCAAGAACAAGAGAAAGAAGAGGACTTGCAAGATGAGGGGTGAATAAATAAGCTATTTGACTCAGACTCCACTGCCTGCGCTTGGCTACCAGCCTCACCACGGCCTTCCTGTCTTGAGCAGCCCTTTGGGTAGGGAAGTGTTGGGAAGGGGGTGGTGGAGGCTCTCTGTCTGCTTCTTTTTTCTTCCGGACTTCAGAGGGTTAACAGCCCTGTAGCTCCTCTGTCATTAGCCATTTCTCAAATGCAGCCGTAAATCAAGGCAATGTTTACCCAAGAAGGCCTAATCATCAATTAAAAGGCCCATTATGTGAACGTGTGCATGAGGCATTGTCTACCCGCTGTTCTTTGGCTCTGCTGATGAGGCCCTCTGTAAGCTCTTTCCCCACTACGCACCTTCCTCCAGACTCATACTGAGGACTCGGGGGTCCGTTGCCATTGGAGATATGAGCCCTATGCCCTCATACCCTTGTGAACAGTAAGGTGTGTGTATTTATCTTATGTCTGGCTATAGATAACTTTCCTTTGAACAAGAGTCCAAGTCTGCCAGTGAGTTTGTGTGTGTTCCTGTGCATTTTCGATGTGTGTGTGTGTGTGTGTGTGTGTGTGTGTGTGTGTGAGTGAGTGTGTACTAGTGGTTGCTGTTTGGACCACCTAGCAGGGCAGTGAAGATTTTGAATAAAAATCGCCTGGCTAATGCTGGTGCAGTGTTTTGAATATAAGATATGAAGAAAGTCCCACCCTCCCCCACCGTGAGTGCCTTAATAGCTGCCACGATGCGTCTGAAAAGGCAAATGCAGATAGACTATCAGATCAACCAGCCCACATCATACACTCTCTCATTCTATACAGGTGTAATGGTGCAGCACTTTCCTTCCCGCCATTCTGAACGAGCGTAAAACTGTTTGCTTCAGTTTGAGCATCTATGGTAGTCCAGACAGGAACAACCTTAGACACAAAGCCTCAGTGTGAGAGTAACAAGCAGCAGCGGTGGACAGTTGGTGTTATAATTACATCACGAAAGGGTCGTTAGAGGAAGGTCAACTCATTCTGACACCGCACCTGCTGATGATGGCTCCGAACGATTAGCGCTAGCACTAGTTTGGACACACCTTGATCAAACTCATTATGACTCACAGCGCGCCATAAAGGGGAAGAAAAAGTGAAGGGGATAAAAAAGCCTACTTCATTAAGAGTGAAATCAAAATGCTGAAACAAATAATGGCTTGGGCAATCAGTTTAAGGCAGGCTTCAAAAGAGAGCCCTGTGTGAATAGAGTCTTTCTCCCCACATGCTCCCCCCGTGACGTTTCTTAATTAACGAATGGCCTCTTCAGAAGACGCCGCACGCCATTAATGCCACATCACAGCCCTGACCACATCATGGGCGCTCATTACCAGTACTGAGTGACAACATGCAGGCAGAGGCTTGTATGCAAAGATGTCCACCAGGGAACCCACATCTGTGTCTCCAGCAACGTTTCCTCATTTGTTTAAATTTGTGATTCAATTGCCAAGAGATAACAGCTGTGGAATCTAGACCAGAGAGATGAGTCTGAAGACGAGTTATATATAAAGAAACTACATGTTTCAACAACACTGCTACAGCAGTGCGATCCTGACCACAAATGTAATGAAGATCTGGACCACTGACACAAAGAGAACCCCTGCCTAAAGTAAGCAGCTTGAGCAGCTTTAGCAGTACCGACCAGAGACAATGGAATAATTCTAGGAAAAGTGCCATGTTACTTTTTAGGGTTAATTGTGTCAGGTATTTATCTACTTCAAGTTTTTCTTTTTAAAGCACTCATGTTATTACGTTATTTCCAAGACTAAATAAGCCAGTGCCTCTTGAATGAAGAAGAGTGTGTTTTTCACAGAATTCAAATTCACACACCCTTAAAAATGGTGATGATAGGATCCGATTTTTGCAATGTCCATGGAGCAAATATCGCCATTTTATTACTCTCCGGTATTAACGGTGAAACTACACACGTCTGAGTTTTATTTTTAAAGCTGATAACGGTAATAAATGGTAACATCCAGCTTATATCTTAACAATAACAATATAAAAAAATATCTCAGACATAAAGCAGCATAGCATTTAGAGGTTTTGAAAAGCTCTAGATGGCTGGTTCCTATCACCAACCCTGAACAACTCAGAGGTTTCTCTTGAACAAAAATATTTACACAACTCTGAATGGGTCTATTATCTATAGCATAACCATTTAATTCATATTTTAAAAATGCATAGTTTTAATGTTCTCTGGAAATTCATTACACCATTATATCCCTTTAACCTGGTTGTAGCTCTGCGGGAGCGTCACCACTGAGGTGTGGTAAGCTACAGGAGACTGTGGCGACGGTGCTGTTAATGGTTCTGTTACCAAGTAGTTATTATTTTTCCATTGTCTAAGGTCATTATTGTGTTCATCTAATGTTCTGTCATTAACCACGCCAACTGTGTCTGAATTCATGCTATGAATTGCCGCGATCACTTTGTGATGCAAATTTAGGCTTGCGTTAAAAACCACTGGCAGATGCAGAGCGGGGGACAGAAGAGAAGGTATATGCTCAGCTATACACACATGTGCGTTACTCTGCTTTCTGAAACCACCCACTCTTTTATCGATTGACTACATTATCATTTATTACCTAAAGCCAATGTACCATGGGCATTTATGCAGTGCGTAAAGTCAGAGTTTGGTCTGGATTGATGAGGCTCATTCAGGGCTGACAGTGCAGTAAACAGAGCTGGCTAAAGGGGATGATGACAGAGCAGCAGCAAACTGGTTTAGTGTATCTGTCAGACACCCCAGCCTCAGGCCCCCTGACACACCTGTGTTATGGTTTAGCGTAAAGCCTGTTTTCTCAGACCGTGCGTGTGCGGGTGTGTGTATGAGTGTGTGTGTGTGTGTGTGTGTGTGTGTGTGTGTGTGTGTATGTGTGTGTGTGGTGTGTGATTTGCTTAGGGGGTTGGTAGGCTGGTTGAGCAGGAACTGCTGAAGTAGCAGGTGGGAGCTTTCAGTGACAAAACAAACTCATGGCATGCATTTCTCCTACCAGCAGTCTACTGCATCACATCTACTGTCTCTCTCTCTCTCTCTCTCTCTCCCTCTCTCTCTCTCTTCTTTTCCACTGTCTCTAACCTCAGCTTCTTCCTTTTCTATCATTTATCTCTCTTTCACCTTCTCTTTCTTGTTCACTCTAAACATCTGTCCCTTTTTTTCCCCATTGTCTTTTCTTTCTCCGTCCCTCTCCTCTCCCTTTCTCTCCTCTTTTTCTAGTCCTTATCATGTCCTTTTGACTCCCTCTTTTCTCTCGACTCCCGCATAGCCTCTTCACATATGTCCCCTTCTCCCTTCCATCCCTCTTTCTCACCCTCAATCTCTGGCTCTATCTCTCTGATTCCCTCTCTTTCTGTTCGTCTCTGTATCTTTCGCCCACCCCCCATCCCGAAAGCGCTTATTGTAGTGCCTGAGGAGGACACAGACAAAGAGTGTTTACGCTTCCACTGCACCGGCTCTCCGACTGTGCCTCCCCGAGGCCATCTCCTCCACTATCATCACCCCCCTCTCTCTCCACCTCCATTCTCTCCATTTTTTTCACTCTTCCCCACCACTCTCTCTGGGGCTCTGTCTCACTCCTTCCCCTCTTTCTCTCTTTCTCTTGTTCGCATTTCCCCCCCTTGCTGGATTTGCCCCCTCCCTCCTACGGCTCTGTTGTTCTTGGTATCTCACCCCCTCCATATCTGTCTCTCTTTCTTCTCATTCCTTCCCCCATGTCACCAACACCTTGACTCCCTCAGCTCCCCACTCTGTCACCTACACACACACAGACACACACACACACACTCACGTTTGGTTTTTGTATAGTGTCAGGATAAGGGATCATTCATGTGTCCCATATACATTAATAATACTCTCCATATCTCCATAAGTATTATATATTGTTGCTGTCATGGCAACATGGCAACATACGTATCCATTTGTTTTTGTTTTGTTTTGTCTTTTGTTTTGTTTATGTTTATGAGAAAATGTGATGTGAATATGCCTCAGCGCTTCAGAAAGAAAGTTTAATTTTGCTTGGAAATAAATTGAAATGCAAAATGTAACTAAAATGTGGGTATATATGTGTACTGTGCAAAAGTCTTAGGCACCTGTGAAAATTTGTGTTAAAACACATTACAACAAATACAAATAACACGAATACAGTAAATGGTGGTTTTATGTGTTGCTTAACCATTTCCAGACCTCTTTCCTCATGGACGCCCAGTTTTACTTGCAGATCCATCAAATCCCTGGTTCAGCTCTTTTTACTGCAGTAGATTAAATTAGGTGTTGATTATGGAATTTTATGAATTCACCCAATGACTGGAGGCCCTGAGCAGAAACCTGAATCCAAACCTGTGTTCTTCTAACCAGCTCACAAAATATTGACTACTTTTTAGAAAAAAGAAATCTTGATACTTTTTACTGCTTACGTGTTTGTTTGCATTTATTATAATATTCAGCTGGTTTTGCTGAAAGAAGCCCACTGCTGAAATAAATGACTTCAAACAATTTATACAGGTGCCTAGGACTTTTGCACAGTACTGTATACATATATATTTAATAATGTACATACAATATTATACATGTCTTGGTGCAAGAGACTTTACACACAAAAAAAATCAAGGCTATATCATGATTTAAAAGACCTTGTTCAAGAAAAACGTGTTGTTTTGACATCGGGTTTGGTTCCAGATTACTAATTTGAAGCTCCCAGCCAGCACATGTACTGGATGAATTCTACCAACAACATTCTTGCTCTAATTCAGTGTAGCCAAACTATTAGATGTTTTATAGGGCTACCACAAGGAGAGCACACTGATGTAAAGGAAACCATTAATTTTTTTTAAATATTATTTGTATTGTATTACTAGATAATTAAATTTCTAAATATAGCTTTCTGTGGCAGGGCACATTACCCTGCTAATAGAGGTCATTGGCATTATAGATTATTGTTGCCATGGAGGGGTTTCTTTGTTCTGCTGCAATGTTTAGGTGGTCCGTGTCAAATTAACATCCACATTAATGACCTAAGATTTCCAAGCAGAACATTTCCCAGAGCATCACACTGCCTGCGTGTGTGATGCAGATGGCGAGAGGCTTGCTTGCCATTCATATAATATAAAACCACGATTCCTCATACTAGCCCACCTTCTTTACTTCTCTCCATAGTCTAATCATGATGCTCATATGCCCAATCTTGATGCTTTCAGTGGCTGATAAGGATCAGCATGGGCTTTGTGACCGGGCCGCCTCACTATGCAGCCAGCTGTAATAGGCTGTGTGTGCTGACACCTTTCTATCATTGTCAGCTTTAACTTTTATCAGCAATTTGTGCTGCAGTAGCTCTTTTGTCAGCTGTAAGTTTTTTAACAAATCTAAAATTGTTTGACTGGTTTAAATGAACTCTTTATATGTAAATATATATACAGTCCTGTGCAAAAGTCTTAGTCTCCTCAGCACACCGTTTAAAGCCATTATCTGAGTGGCAGGGGACTTTCTGACAGCAAATACTCACAGTAATTAAAATAAATGCAAACAAACGAAGAAAGCATTAAAATTAAGATAGTGTCACGAGTTGGGCTGCGAGGCCCAGACCCGGAGCTACCTGGAAGTTTGCAGGAACAGACAGGCGAGCACAGATCCATGCTGAGGAGACTTTATTCAGAGAAACCAAAAAATAACAGAAATGGACACGAGGGCCAGCAAGAACACAAACAGAACACTCTAACTCAGGCGATGGACTAATGACATGTGTCACACAGAACTGAACTTAAATACCAAGGATAATCAAAGACACAGAACAGGTGAAACATAAACACATGTGACACAAGCACAAACAGAAAACCTATCAAAATAAAACACCTGAAAAACAAACCGAAACAGAACGAAACATAAAAGCAGCGGCATAACCATGGCCGCGGGCTAGACCGTGACAGTTAGAAGTGTTTTTTGTGCAGTTTGGTGGTTAGAAGAACGCAGTTTTGATTTAACCTAATAATGTATCAATTGAGCTGAACCAGATATTTGAGGTATTTTATGAGAACTATATTTGATGTGTAATACTGGGCTTCAATTATTAGAGGTCTGGGAATTCTTAAGCAGGTACATAGATCACACAAATCACAATTGTCTATATTAATGCTATTTGTATACATTATAACATTATGTTCTCAAGGTGCCTAAGACTTTTGCATGGTGTTATATATGTAATAACAATGTTTCATGTGTGTTCAAAATGTTTAAAAGCTAAAACATGGGACTTCACATATTCACCATCATTTTCCTTTTTTTCTGGCATATTTTCAATTATTTTTTCTCCTCAAAACAAATTAAACACACACATGCACACACACGCACACGTACACACACGTACACACACGTACACACACGTACACACACACACACACACACACACACACACACACACACACACACACACACACACACACACACACACACACACACACACACACACACACATAAAATACTTGGCAGGCAGGGCAAGCCATATAAGTTCCATTAATGGCATTGCTACAATCTATCTTTATATACAGCAGCATTATGCCTCTCAGTCATCCATGCACAAACATTGCTGGATGGCCAGCTGTCCTACCCCAGTGGCTGGAACACTGAATCAATCAATGTTACACGGCAGAAAAAAGCTATATGAAATATCTCTTTGGGTTTGTATGCTATGTAGTTAGATTTATTTGCTTGTTTCATGTCATTGACTCCACATCTACACATTCACAAATAAAATCATGTTTTATTAGATAACTTGCAAATGACACCGCAGGGCACTTCGGTTTAACTCCAGGTGTGTGGCCATTATGAGCACTTTTGGTCTGCCATAGAAGGCCATCTCACTAACTGAAGGCTGAGAGACGAATCACATGAGGGTGTGAATTTGCGCTGGCTCGTCCGCACGCCTGTCTCCGAGCAGAAGTGATATTTTAAAAGCAGGGCTGCATAAACGCTGAGTTACTGAAGGAACTGTTTGATTTAGATGTGTTTAAGGGCTTGGCAGAGCGGCGTGCTACGCTCGGCTTGGCCGCTTCAGTGATGGCGTGAGGGATCAGCAGCTGGCGGGGGGTCTCATTTACACCCCCTCGGGAGCGCTTGATTGACAGCTTAACATACTCCCATTATAAAAGCGCTGTGACATGTTCCACATGCTACCAAAAGGCAGAAGGGTTGGTGAGGCAAAAGGGGAACTGTACCTCAGGGATAACAAACAGAGTGTAAGAGCGAGACGAGGCAGAGAGAATGCCCCCTAGGTGAGGCCCCCACTCGCTGCCCCAAGGCCGCATTGGAAAATCACGCACATGTGCACAATAGCGGTCAGTCAACCTCCAGCAAAAGGGTTTTGAAAGTCTTGTAGGTTTTGTAAGATTGTATTGCTGTTTTCTACACAGTCTATTTTTGATGGCAAGATCGTGTCAGAATAAATTGCAAAAGAAGAAGCTGGGTCATTAAACCTACTTGTATTTGGGATTGTGCAATGTTTCAGTTTAGCTTTTATCTGAAACGCTGCATTAACAGTGTTTCGAAAGTTGAGTTAAACAGCAGCTCTCTGGTATAGGCTCTGGTTTTGCAACTCCCCTGGGAGAGATGAGCTATTCGGTGTGTTTAGCGCAACATAAAATGATTTCCAGTGCTCCCGTGTCAGTTTCAGCAACAGGCTTTTAATGCGCAAAATTGGAAGTTTCAGTAAAATCAGAGCAGGAATAACCATGTCTATGGAGATTATCCTGTAATCAGTTTCCTAATTCTCAGGATTGTGCAAACTTGTCAGTGAATCCTTGAATGTTGTGAAGACTCCCCTGGAGTGAGGTCAAGTATAGCAAGAGATGACTGGATCCGGCAGCAGAGCTCAACCTGCATAAAGGAAGTGACTCATGGACAGTTAGTGTTAAAATATTTGCGTGCAAGATATGTTACACCAGCTTGCCACTGATGACAGCCTCTCCCTCTTTTACAATAACTCTCTGACAAATGACAGCCTTATGCAGGCAGCAATGATTACAGAGAATGAAGGCTTATTGTGAGTATGGAGGTTTAATTGTATTGACATAGATTTACCGTATTCGCTTTTTATCAATGGGTAAGTCCAAGTCTAATCATGATACATGGTGCAATCAGTTAATGACATCAGATGACTAGTCAGCAACTTGCTGTATGCTATGCAATAATGTACTCAATAAAAATGACACAATACTCTACTCAAGGCCATGTTCTACTTTAAGATGTTTGCACTGGTGCACTGTGGACACAAGGCTCAAATATATCTTTACATTTACGCCATTTATCTTGTGATATAAACATGAGTGAATTGCAATTATGCCACAGTAGTTTCATTTCATTATATTTATTTAACACTCCTAAAAATAAGGGTGCCAGAAAGGGGCCTTTGCCTTAAAATCACAATGCCTTAGTACTTTCGGAATTATATTCAGACTCACTTTATTTTTTCAGCAAGTATGTTATACACACGGAATTGGACACGAAGAGTGCACACATATGATACCAACATATGGCATATTTGAATGTGAATATATGAACATATATGAACATATACATCTATATATTTATAAGAATATATACAGGGAGTGCAGAAGTTATTAGGCAAGTTGTATTTTTGAGGAATAATTTTATTATTGAACAACAACCATGTTCTCAATGAACCCAAAAAACT
>JBBPDH010000104.1:30902812-30929522 GCA_037974565.1 Clupeocharax schoutedeni
TACGTTATTCCGCCGACATGTCGAGCACGGAGAGCTTAAACACTGAGACAACTGAGCAACTTGTCAGTGAACTATAATAAATAAAATAATCGTTCATTAATCGTAATCAAGTTAAAATGTTCAATTAATTAAGATTTTGATTTTCGGCCACATCGCCCAGCCCTAATCATTCGTACCTACACCTAAAGAGCAGCTCATTCCTCTTTTTTCCTTTTTGCCTCAATGCCATTTTTGCTTTTGTGCTGTTAATACTCACACTAAGACAACTGGGACATGGCTACATTCAGGAAGCCTGTGTTAATTCCAGGCAAAGCCTTATGTCTCTTTGATTAGGAAAATAGTGCGGATCTTTTCACCACTGCACAATCTATAAATGTCAGGAGTGAAAAGCAGCAGAAGGGCAGAGGAAGCTTAAACTAAAAGGAAAGAAAGGGTGGCACCAACTGTGGCCAACATACATTTAGAAAGTAAATAGCTCACATGCAAAACAAAAAAGCTTAATAAATTGAAAAGCTTTATTCATAAAAAAATGTAATATATTTATTATGCGAAGACCCAATTTTCTTCCATCAAAATGAAAAAAGAAAAGAAACTTGACAGCTGACGGATGAAAGGTCCTTTCTGGGTAAATCTTTTTTTTAATCTCATTTCAATCTAAGATATTTTGGGGCTATTCAAATGTTTATATGGCTGTGTGCATTATGTATTAATATGTTCAATTTCATAATCCTTGAACATTTTCAATTTTCAAATGTTCTGATTATAGGGACCTTGCAGCATAATTGCAACCATAAATCTAATTTATTTTCCCAGCATGGGATCTTTTTCCTGTTTTATCATTATCTGTGTTATTTCTCTGGTTATCATTAGGGCCAGAACCATGTTGAGAGAGCTGAAGAGAGGAAGGAAGAGAAAGAAAGAGAGGGGGCAAAAGAGGAGGGGGTCAAGGGCAGGACCGTGGAACATTAATAACATATTTGTGCCACTGTTCGAATGGCTGCACTTGAGCAGTGCTGAAATTAAGCAATGATGTTTGAAATGGGGAGACATGGAATAGGCCATTACAGCCCACCTGAGGGCCCTTTTCTCCTGAAAGGGGTCGAAGAGGGACCAGGGGGCTCATGAGATTCAGTTTTATGCTCTTATACAGGAAAAGGGAAGCCTTTCTCCTCTTCCACCCCCTACATGGGTCCATTTTCTGGCTCACATTTACTGGTTACGTGTCTTTTGTTTTAACAGGGGCTGCAGGTTTTGTGTTGAAACATAAGAAGGTCAACTCACCAAATGACAAATCTGTCATGCTAGCACAAACATACACATGCAGTGCTCACTGTGCTATTTGAGGGGCACTTCCTGTACCTGTAAGTCTCTGAGAGATTCGAAAAATCCTTGTTTTCCTCATCTCCTCTTGTCCTGTGAGTGTTCACTTAAAAAACATAATTGCTACAGACTTCCAAGTCATGAGGTGAAGTTGGTGAGAGTATGTATAAAACAGACCTAAGTCTCAGAGCCTGTGTCCTCTTTTGCCCCTCCTACTCTTGGCCCCCCTTACCTTCATTGGCCCTCCACACACACACACCCTTCCATACACAGACATAGACAGACAGGTTTGGAAACTGTCAGCCGCTTATAAGCATATGATGGATGTGCTCTCGGGCCCCTTAAACCAATACCTCCATCAGAGAGGTATGCACCCGTTCCTTACCTCACTACCAGCAGCACCTCCAGCAGCACCCCCATCCCCCTCTGCCACTCCCTCAGCCCCCAGAGAGCCCCTCACCACACAGGCCAGACAGGGTCATGGCGAGGGCAAAGCGTTTATGAGGTGAAGTTATTTGCCTTCTCTCACAGCAGCACGTTGTGGCAGTGACACGCTCGGGCCTCAGTCCCAATACAGAGAGAGAACAGTGGGGTTATGCAGGTCACTCGTCAGTGAGAGGCTAAGCATCTCTCTCTCACACACACACACACTCACACACACTTGCATTATAATCTCAATAAGTCCCAATGTCCCGTCAAATTTCCTAAATAGTCTCTTTATACTCTTTATGATTACTTCTAAATGTAGCCTAAAATCACAAAATTAGACCAAAAGTGTATTTTTTACAACGTAAAGTCAATAAGTCATATTAAACTGGATGTCAGGCTGAAAAGCATTTGGTGTGATGTCCTCGTTAATATTGTAATTTAGCCAAAACACACACACACACACACACACACACACACACACACACACACACACAAACACACACACACACAAACACACACTCATAACTGTACACTCTGTCATATCTACTATGTTCTTATTTGTGTTGCTTCATTTCAACCTTACCTTCATCTGAGCTCTTGTCAGGCTGTAGTGGAGAAGGTGGGGCTTTCTATGTCCCTGTAGGGAACCGTAGCCCTTCTTCATATGGGTTATCTGAGTCACCAATGAAGGGAGATAATCTCTGCCACCCCAGATAAGCAAATACTTACTTGCAAATAAGGAGTTTGGGTGGACCTTCATTTGACTTTTATCCTTATTATTGTTTCTCAAAGGCTGGCATGGAAATGCTCGGCCATTTGCACATTCGCAGGTGCTTATGCTTATGACTGGTGTGTGATCTAGTGAATAAAACAAAAAAACGAATTAACAAAGAAAAAAAAATAAAACATTTATGGACACCAATAGAAAATATAGTGTATCACTTCTGCTTCTTTGCTGGCTGACGGGATTTTCTTATTAATGACATTTAAGTCTTAAATGGCCCTCATTTCCTGCTGAGGCACGAGGGAAAACAATGTAACACTAAAATGACATGCAATTTGACAAAAGAAGAAAACGGAATGGTTAAAAACGATGCTACTGGGGCCACTGTGATTTTAAAAAATAATAAAAAGCCCACTCCTCAAAATAAGAAATAATTATGGGTGTAAATCTCATGCAGGATGTATTTAACTAAATGTTCTAATCCCTTCACAATGTTGGTGGCACTCAGCTCTCTGTGGGGAGTGTATCAACTTTCCTTCACACACAATCCCCTGCTCCCCTGTGCTCCTGCAGTGGGTGGGAGAACATGATATGATTACATTACATTCTTAATGGGTCTATTCCGTTCCAAAATTCGAACATTTATGCCACCTGCAGTGCCTAGAGGCAAACTCCCATTTACTGCTTTCTTTTTTTTCCCGTTCCACATCCATGTCCCCACTTTCTCCCATTTTCTTTCTTTGTCTGTCCAGTGCCCACACAGAACCGGACGTTTGTGATTATGAAATCAGTAGCCAGCTGTGTGAAAGACCTGGAGTGTCATGGAGCAAGTTCAACCAGAGACTCTCTGTGAAAAAAAATGTATTAGACCTGACTCATCTTGTAAGTTTTGAGCAAATCTTGTCAGACCTTGACCTCAGTGAAACTGGTCCGTGTTTCATGAGTTTCCCTTCAGCAATAACAAACTGTCACGAGCACAGCGCATTACGTTACATTCGTTTGGCAGACGTTTTTATCCCAAGTAACTTACAGTACAGGCAAACACTCCTGTGTTTCCAGGACAGTGAGAGAACCAGTGGAGAATTCTAAGTGCAAAAGCCTTTATGTAGCACATATCAAGCCATTGATCTAAGTAGTATGAAGCGATCTTTTGAAGTGAAAGTGACTATTCTGTCGAAATTCTTCCTCTGTATTTAACCCATTCACCAAGTGATGCAGCAGGCAGCCAGTGTGTGGGGATGGTACCTTGCTCAGGATACCTCAGAGGTGCTTAGCAGTCTTGAAAATTTAACCCACAATTTTTAGGCAAATGCTCTAAACACTCGGCCACCAACGGGTAATGCGCTGAAATATGTATATTTACAAACTATAGCAATTTAATCCTGCATATATTTACATTGCAGAGAAGAGTTAGCACTAATTCTAACTTTTTCCAGAGCTACATTTGCCTCTTTCTTTGCCTGAGAAAATAAATATCAAAATAAATATCATATAAATGTCATTTAAATATCAAAACTTCATTCTTGAGCTATTTGGGGCAGCTGGTCTTTGATCAGGAAGTCACAGGTTCAATTCCCAAGACCACTAGGCACCTCTGAGGTACTCTGAGCAAGATATAGTCCCCACACACTGCTCCCCGGATGCTGTGTTTGTAGCTGCCCCCTGCTTCACTTTGTGAATGGGTTAAATGCAGAGGATGTATTTCATGCTGTTCACACTGTGTGTTCACGTACGACCAAATTGTCACTTTCACTTTTTTGTTTGGACAATTACGCTCCAATGGGCTAATGTTTGAGGAAGAGACATTTAGACAAACATTTAATTATAAAACCAGTATAAGGGCAGGTTCCACTCAATTTTCATATACTATTCCATATTTTTTGGCACTATTTTGTCTTTTGTTGATCACACCCAGAAGATAGGTTTCCTGAATAACTTTACAAAACCAGCCAGGCACAGTTGAGGTTCACTTGTTTGGCAAAGGTGGTTAACAACTTTGCCTGCTAGAACAGGTTTAGACATAAATATAGAAACATACAGTCAAGCCCGGAATTATGCATACGCTTGGCAAATTTTGATTTACTTATTTTTATTCAACTAGCAAGTTTCTACTTCATTGCGAATGACACAGGCATCTCCCAGAAGATAATAAGACGGTGTACAAGAGGCATCATTGTGGAAATAAATATTTCTCAACTTTTATTTACATTTGAACAAAAAGTGGCATGTCCAACATTATTCATACCTTTTGCACACTGTCCCAGTCTGTGGGAAAATACAAGTGGAGACGTGCAAAAAGCAATTACAGGAAGCGTTTGATTGCTGTAAGAGCCAAAAAAGGCTTTTCTATTGATTATTGAGAAGGGTAGGAATACTTTTATTTTTTTTGTTCAAATGTAAATGAAAGCTGAGAAATATTTTTCTCCACAATGATGCCTCTTGTACATCGTCTTATTATCTTCTGGTAGACGCCTGTGTCATTCGCAATCAAGAAGAAACTTACTGGTTGAGTAAAAGTAACTAGGTCAAATTTCGCCAGAGGTATGAATAATTCCGAGCTTGACTGTACTATCGCCATACTGGCGCGGTCAATAGAGTCAAAGAGAATACACTGTTTGGGGAAAAGGATGCAGGCATGTGCGGAATTTGGCTGTACAAACTGACAAAACACTCAAAACAGGCACCGCAGGATAACCTTTCACAATGAAGTGCCGATGTATTACATTTAACTGTTATGTCGGTTAGTGAACTTGAAATATTCATTCAGACTACCCTGAAAATGACCTAACACTATCCTGATGATGGCCACCTGAGGAAAACATAATGTTACTGAACATTTCTTAAAGCACTATGTGACTTAAGGTAAGCATGTTATTTACTTGACAATGACCACAAAAGGAAAGTTCGGTCCATAGCCGCCAGATAGAAGGATTTTCAATGCTTACCCAGCTGCCCTAGAGTCCAATTACCATTGTGTTATTAAGGATATATTAAGGATATTTGCAGATACTTGTGTGCGCATTTGCAAGGCCAGTATTTTAATACTGATTTCACTATTCAGATTTTCTGTGCAACATGGGAACACAGAGAAAACTGGCCAACAGTTCAACAAAACACACATTTTTTTTACAGGAATTTAAAATGTGACAATTTTTCTAAAATATAAGCAAGTCTAAAAACTGTACTTCAATATTGTGAAACATGCCCAAGATATGTTGTTAAGGGCATGACTAGGCAGGTCTATTGCTAGGCAGAATAAAAACGTTACTCTAGGTAGTGTCTGCCAACTCAAGAAGCAAAAGTCTTCATAACTGCATCAGTACCCAACTGTAAACATGTTAGCTTAGTTTAGTAGCTTATCTGATCCAGCCTCCATTACTCCTGCAAGCAGTCCCTACTCAACATCATAGCATTTATTTCAATAAAAGAACGCATAGCATTATATTGAAATAGTAATGTAAATTTTTCAAATAGATCGAGAATTTCCCAACCTCAGACTTTGCATATGACATTCTCTTCAATTAGATCTGCCCAGTAACTAAATTGAATTAAAATCAGTAACCAGCATCCTATTAAATCTCTCACGTATATAAAAAAATTAAAAAAGCCAAATTAATGACAATTAGTTCAGAATAAAGCAAATCAGTCAATTTTGTACAGAAGTCTGTATCTCTTAATACACATTTGACTTTTATTACCATATAATAATACACCTCCTTTATTAAAAAGTGATATTATATTTGAGGTTGATGCTAAAAAACAGAGAAAACCCCACCCTGTTTGGACCATTAACTGTTTATGATTCCAAACATAACCTGCCCTGGAGCAGGGGAGTGTTTCACAAAGTACACTTGATTAGATATCATTATTGTCTGAATATCTTAAGTTCAAAGTTGAGAACTGTTTAACAAGAATGTCTCAGCTCTTTTCCTAATTAATGTGATCGACAAAACGTTATTGGGGTTTGTTTTCTAATGTGTGATTTTTATGAAGATGGTATTAGACACATTCATCCATTTTCTCTCTCTCTCTCTCTTGCTCATGGCTGATGAAAGAGATTAGTTGGGTTGGTGGAAGGTCACAGGAGATCTGTCTCTTGTTTGCTAAGTTTGTGTAATTATTGCAGAAGCAGCAATGAGAGGAACTCTAGCACAGGGAGGCTAATCGGGTGAATGCTGTTCTCTGTCAGATGAGATCAGAAGTTCACCTATTAAGTGCTAAAGTTACTGAAAATGTCCACAATCTGGATTCACCTCCCTGTGTCAGTGTATTTATGTCTGTAAACTACAGACTAGTTAGTGCAAGCCGTACTAGGTTCAGGATTCCTTTGGAAATCCCACAACAAAAAGAAAACATGGACTGTATACTGGAACAAGATCTGTGAATCAAAACACTCGAAACATAACACTCCAAGGAATATCATTTTGGAATCATTTTTTTAATGAAATGCAACACAAATGCAATAAAATTAAGATAAATAACTTGTCTAAACAATGCAAATATCTTAGAGTTATATTCCCCACAATGTCAAAAAAGTACATTAACCCAAAAAAAATTAATTCCCAGTGGGTCTCATAGTCAGGATGGATGATGATTCCACTTTTTTTTTTCTTTTTCTGAGGCTTGAGCAACTTTCTGGCACACGGCTGTTGCCAGCGTCACAATATTCAGCATTGAATCCAGTGTTTATGAAAATAATATCTTTTTCTCATTTTTTATAGACCCAAAAAAGTGACTTGCATGGATTTTCACATCTGATTTTTTTTAAAGCTTTTGCTTCTGCAGTGTAACAGCGACAAAGTCGTTTAAAAAGTTAGTCATTCTTAAGAACTGAAAGGCATTTTCGTCCTTTTTCCACAAATCTACACTGAACAGTCTTTACAGGCTTGCATATCGAACGAACGAACAAACAAAACGAAAGTACGAGAAAGACAATGGAGAAATGAAATAATTTTTGGCAAAGCAGGAATAAAAGTGACGAGAGGCAACATTGAGATTTTAAACCACCCTCTCACGCAGGTTCTGATTGTCCTTCATGATCACGTGACACGGGCCTTCAGAAGCCTTTCAAGTGCCTTTTCATGTGCTGCATCGTCCAACTTCACCACGGCACAGCTGTTACCAACACTGAACCCCCCCTGGCAGCAACATTACAAAAACATTGCAGAAACATTGCTAAAATGAATATTAAAGCAAATGAAACGGTAACTGCACCATAATGCGTACGGACATTGTCAATTATCTGAAATACATCAGCCAATAAAATTGCAGGGCTCCCATGCCTTATAAACTATTTACAGAGACTTCATTCATTTATTGCAATCTGTAACATAAGAGGTGCTTTGGTTTGTATTTGGGAGGCCAGATTTCTACCTATACTCTATCGATCTGGCAATACAGTGACCTATTGACATTCTTGTGTGTCCTGACTACCGTAAGAGCTTTTGTCGCCTTTGTTCTGCTCAAAACAAAACACAGAGGACAATGTAAGACACAAATGAAATCTGAGACAAGGCTAAACGTAAAGTTAAAAGAAGTTAGGAAAAAAAAAAGATCAAGCAAGTGGGCACAGATAGCCTATTCCCCATTAGTTAACCAAACGCTGTGTGGACTGTCCTGTCCCACCTTTGCAGTATTAACTCCTCATGAGCCCGTTCCCAAAGAACTGGTCATGTACAGTGCAGGGATGGCGTCTCTTTAATCACACATCCTCTCAAAACAACCCCTCCCCCCCAATCTAACAGTTCTCTCATTAAAAAAATAACACAATCAAGAGCAACAAAGAGGAATAGAGTTCTCTCTTCATTTATATTATATTTACAGTTTATATCTTTTTATATTTATATATATTTATATATTTATATATATATTTATATATTTACACACATCAAATAAAATCATTGTACAACTATACACCTGAATAAGAAGATACAGTAAGCAAGAGGTACTGAAGTGTATGGCTTGATTAAAAAAAACAAAAAACTTTTTTTTGTTTCATAGAAAAAAATCACAAATTTTAACTTAAAATTATTTTGATGTTTAGATATCTGGGCAATACAAAATCCCTGGAAAAAAAAATCCCTGGATGCCCAGAAGACGTCATTGGATCGGGCTGTACACCTAGGATAGTGGCAGTCTTGACTAAAAGTGCCTTGAAGGGCTTCGAGTCATCAGGGTGACAACCAGCTCCATCTCTCTGTGGCTGAACTCTGTACACACACACACACACACACTCGCACACAAGCACACGCGGATACACCATGCCACAGTTTTGGTCCAGTTTAGAACAGTTTTCATGTAGTAAAATTGATTATCACGACCAGTGTAAGGTGAAAACAGCTCTGTTCAGGGTTTCTATAAGAGTAAATCTGTGATTCACATCTGCCTCAAGACGTTAAGTATAAGTATCCCGCTTAGAATACGTCCAGTGCCTCATTTTCGCTGAGAACTAAAATATCATTCCTTGGCTGTTGAGTCTGTGGGGTGTCACCCCAACTTGTCACCCCTTAAAGACCCATTACTACACAAAGTTCTGACTACAAAAGCCAAAATAAGTGAGATGCTGCCTCAAAGACAAGTGACAGCAGCTCTAGCTCCCATTCCATGGAATGCTAGTTTAGTGTCCAACTGTGGGTCTTGATCTGAAACCATTCTGAGCTCTGTAAAAATCGATTGTCAGCCCTTTCAGGATCCTCCTTCAAGGAGCAGGATTTCTCAGTAGTACATCCATATAACAGAATACTAGCAGATGATTGATACTCCTTCAGCTGTGACCAACTGGCCACTAGTGGGATCATAGGTTCCAGCCAGGTAGTATAAGTCCTGGCTGTTGTTGTTGGGCTTCCTCATGTGGCTGAGGCGCTCGTATTCAGCACGACTAACCACCTGGCACTTATGGGAGATGGTCTGGACGTCATTTTCATCCTCATGACAAGACTGGTACAGGGCGTGCTGAGAAAGCAGAAAAGGAAGCAAGATAAACACATCTCAAAGAATGCAATAGAATCTGCTTAGTAAAAAAAAATGGAATTGGTGGGTACCTTTCCATCTCGATGCCTTTTGCCAAGTTTAGTCTCTTCAGGGTGGTAAAACCATTTCACCTTTACAACCATATTGCTAGCCCAGGATTCCCAAAGGCTCTCAATGCGGCCGATATAGGGGAGGTGAGGTCGGCCAGAAGATAGAAATACAGCACAGTCGCCCACTCTGATTGTGTCCTTTCCCCGCACTATGGCCTTATAGAAGAGTTTCCGTGCCTTTCCCTTCAAGCCTCGTCTCTGATTACAAAGACAGTTGAACTAGTTAGTTTTTCAAGGTCTACGTTAAGCTGCACCAAATACATAAACAACGCAAGATCATTAAAGGACTTACCTGAGTCGGGTTCCCAGACCACCTCCATAGCTGACGTGCCGGCAAAAATGAAGAAGTTGGTGACCTGTCTGAAGAAGACATTTTCTGCTTTTTGGGAAAGTCCTTGGAGGATTTAGATTGTGCTATAGACAAGGAGTTGCTGGGGATATCTTTTCTTCTTTGATGTTTGCTTGTACCATTGCTGACCAAGGCTTTTGGGCTGGAGACAGGCATAGTTTTGGCACTAAAAGCATGGCGTGGCAGGGCAGCTGGTGGTTCCTGGTGTTGCTGTTGCTGGAGGACAGTATGACGGGAGGACATGCAACCCTGTAGCAGAAGCTGAGATGCCTCCTCTTCATCTGAGCTGTAGGAGGAGTCATTGTCAGACGAGCAGACACTCGAACTAGACAGCGAGCCTGAACTTGAGGAACTAGAGGAACCTGAGGATGAGGAAGAGACAGAAAGACGGGAGAGAAAACGTCCAGTGTTGCGCATTGCTGCTCTCCTAGCATCTTCTTCTTCATCTTCATCCATGTCTGAGTAAGAGCTGAGGCAATCACTATGACAGTTCAAACCATAATCTGTATACTCGCCAAGGCCTAGACCCTGAGATTGCTTGCGCATGCCAGATGAACCCTTGACAAGGTGCCCACTATTCCTCTTGGTATCTTTTACTAATAGCACTTGTTGGGAGTAGTCCATATGAGATGTGAGTTCTCCCATGCCTTTGCCCCCAGAGCCCTTTTCTGTTCTCCCAGCTCTAGATTCAAATTCTGAATTCCCAAGAAGCATGAGCGCCTTTCCATTCTTTGTCTTGGGGGAGGTAACACCTTCATGGTCCAGTTTGACCAGGTACTCTCTCCTGTCTCCTATCCTTTTCCCCCGAACATTTGAGGTGCTCTTGTGATTAAGCGATAATCCAGAAGATGGATGCTGATTACCAAACGAAGTGTATCCATTAGCAATGCTGCTAAAGGAATCAACCTCAAAGGACGTGCTAAAGATACCTTTAGCTGGCGTGGCAACGGTGGAGCCAAGCAAGGGGCCAAACATGTCTGTCTCCTTTTCTTTAAGGTTTCTCCTGGACAACCCATTGAACTGGAACAAATCCAAGCACGGTCTCTTTTTGGACATGGCAACTGCTGGCCAGGTGAGAAGAGAGGAGGCACTCCCAGTTACATTTTCAGACAGACATTTCTTTGTTGGTAAACTGACTGACTTGGGTCTTCCTGTAAAGACAGAGGAAAGGAAACAGAAAAGGTATGAACAATAAGTACATTAAAGGCTTAAATCTATTAACAATATTATGACCTATTTACATTTGTTACATTTGTTTGACTAAAGGAGCCCTTTCACATAGACTCAGAACAAAAGTTTGAAATCAATATGTCTGAGAACTTCAAACGACTGTAAACCTGATTCCCTTCCTTTGTTGTTCCTTCTCAGATAAGATCTGCTGAGTGTGAGTATTTGGACTGCCCCATTTCAGCCTTCAGTTAGTCCTAAGGCATTTCTGTGAACTGTACAGTTGAATCATAACACAGCCCTCAGGTACCTCCATCTACATAGTATTTGTCCTATCTGTCACACCTGGTTCCTCTTGTTAATCAAACATCAAGCGGCATAGGTTTGTAAACAGTGTTTCTGGGAAACTGTAATTAAGAAACTGTATGATAAATCTTAAGGAAAGATTAATGACAGGGAAGCGAAACTGGGTGAAACAGTGTTACTGGTAAAAAAAAAAAAGCAGTTACATTTTATTATTGTTATTATACTGCATGAACCTGGGGAATTTTTATTTAATTATTTAGAGCCATGTCTGCCACAATTGTTTCACTCACCTGGCTTTGCCTTAATGATAGTCTTGCCAGGTTCTGTGTTGCCATGCCACTCTGAAGACCCATCAGCCTGCTGAGAGCTCTTCTCCTGAGTGGAGCTTTTACGTCTTCTGCGAGTAGGAGAGGTCAGGAGGGCTGGAGACGGCTCTGCACCTGAAGATCACAGATCAGACGATAGGTCTCATGACATATTTTGATATAAAAAATTGTGTAGATTAACACTACACTGTCTGCTTTGCCCTTGAATAGGAGTAAACTTACAGTATATTTGGTACCCAGGGGGAAGAAGGCGAATGTTAGGCAGAGAAATCCAACCTCGATCGCCATCATCAAACTCCACCATGACACAGCCTTCCTTCTGCTCCTCTCCAGGGCCACCTATGTAAGACACCATCAGTGTTAGTCTTTCAGTAAGCCAAGACCCACAGAGATAGAAATAACCCATATAGAAACATACAAAGGCAAAGTTAACTGAGAAAAAGTGAAAAAAAAAACATTGCCATACTTGTGTCCATAAACAGAAGAATGCATGCAGTATTACTAAATTCAGTAAATTCAGTATTAACTATGTAGTGAAATATTAAAAATAAGCTTTGATTCATATATCAAAATGGAAGCAATGACATTCGACAACCAATGGTTAAGTGTGTGAAGGGAGTCTGAGAGGTGTGCTTTTACCTCTTCGTACATTGCCAGGATACAGACATCTAGAGCGCTCACTCCAATACGCGCACACTCTTGTTCCATCAGTAAGAGTCTCTACTGTGTCCAGTCGCACATCCAAAACCTGACAAATGCACATAAACTATGTATTTCAGTCAAACATGCTTCACTAAACCACACAGCATGTACAGAACCTTATAGATGGTGGCTAAAAGATGAAAAGCAGGTATTACATTCAGTCAGACGGTGAAGGCAAGATTAAATGTATGGATTCATAGAGAAAACTTTGACTCTGTGGCATGGCACTGAACTCCAACACACTATCTCACACATACTGTGGCTCACACACCCCTCTGAGCCCGCCCATGGGCAGCCCTGTCTCCTGAGAGCTTGTTTTGTGATTTGGTTCCACCGGACACTTTTTTCAGACTGAACTGGGTATCAAAAGACAGGAAATCAGCATCAATGAATGGGCGTCTGCAATGGAACAATGAAATAAAAGAGGGGGAAAAAGAGCCTAAATCGATGACTTTATTGTGAAGCTGCCAGCTTCCCTCCTACTACACAGTCTGCCCTGGCACAGACGGTGCACTGAGCGCTCTTTCAGGCCAGGCTCAAACAGGGTTGCTGTGGTGAGAGCCCTTTGACGGAGCAAGCAGGTGGGAGATTTAGTTCTTGGCCCAGATCTGCAGGTAGTGCAGTTGGAGGCAAACAGCTGATAAGAAACTTCATGGCGGCAATGAAACCTGGAGATATCAGTGAAAGAAGAAGCTAATGTGTGCTTATGTGTTAAAATCAGGTGGGAGGTCATTTGGGGCATATAGATTTTAAGGTGTTAAATCGACTCTAAATAACACAATTAGACAGCAGTAAGGAGAAAAAATGGGAGTCTAAGGGAGAAATTTAAATGAATGGATAGTGTGTGTGTGTCTCTGTGTGTGTGTGTGTGGGCGGGGGGTTATGGGGGGAGGGTTTGGACAGGTAAAATTAACTGTCATCTTCCTTTAATTACAAACTACAGGAAATAATCCTGACGCACTGACACAGATACACACACACACACACATACACACACACACACACAACCGATTAGGTTACTGGTAAGAACAATGCTAGGCTTGCAGGTAGGATGGGCTGCAGGGGAAACTCGGTTAAAAAATGGCATAAAAGCATTCAGCATGAAAATACAGTCTGTGCTATCTCTATGTCATCGAAAAGTTTTTTTTTCAACACTCCCAATTAAGTTATTTCCTCTGAGAAAATCAACAAAATCATTTAACCTTTCTCTCTACAGAGAACTAACCAGAATATGGCATTTTCTGCTAATTGCAGTGTCTGGTTTGTGGATTGTATCCGGTAGTGTTGTCCTTTGCAATTTTGCACACAATGTTGAATTTCTGGATTGTGCTTCACAATCTTCCTCTGTCTTTTGAATATGTCAGCGAGCGAAGCTGGGGTTGGGGAACCGGGCTTGCGATAGGCGGTCCCTCATGTCAAATGCTCACTCAGGCAGTGAGACAGTCTCTTTTTTTCCTCCCCATCATGAAACAGAGACTGAGAGAGATGAATGAAAGAAGCAACGCATGTAATGTATTCAAATGAATGCGTGCCAACAAAGCGCTGTTGGTTTATGGTGTATAATCAGCTCCCCTCTTCCCGTCGGCTTAGATAAACTATGCGTGTAAGTGTAACCCACAGTTCAACCCCAAATATGTTCATAAATAAATAGATAAATAAATAATAAAACAAGCTCCCCTGTAAATCCCCCTGAGGGTAGAGCTGAACTAACGGGGAACAGTCATGTGCAGTAAGCACCTGTAACAGTATATGGAGGGATACAGTGGACTGCTGGTCCGAATTAAGAGCAAGTCTCTAACCTGGAGCAACACACTGACAGCAGTGCCAAAACAAGAACTGGGCTCTTTCAGCAGAAATACTGGAACTCCCCCATGGAAGGGGACACACACATGTGCATACATAAACTCACACGCATACACACATCCCAACATGCTGGATCTCGACATTTATTACATCCAGATGTTGGAATGTCTCTCTACTGACGAATTTGTGCTCAATGAGATAAAAAATTAGTAATAAAATGCACATATGTAAAATGTACTGCACGCCTTAAGTCAGATTTGAACCGCTCATACACCAATCATGACAATTTAAACAGCAAGCAGCCAAGAAACTGCCTTTCTCTGCGCACACACACACAAACAACACACATGCAGATGTTTTGCTTTAAACTGCCTCTGCAGAGCCAGGAGAAGGCATGTGTAAGGATGCCTGATGGGTCAGGCACAGCTCATGCCTGATATGAGTGTTTGTGCGAGAGGCAGTCACGTCACACCGTTTTGAACAGTGGGCCAGCGGCGGTATTAAAGGGTTTAAAAGAGTCTCACCGCTTCCTGAAGCAGCTGTTCCAGTGAGTAGATCCTTGGCCTGTTTCCTCTCTCGCCTTCAATCACAATGCTGTAGCTGTGATCCAGAGAATCAGAGGAAGGAACAGAGAGTAAAACTCCTGTAAATTCTGCATGCTTTTAATAGCAAGATCGTATTTCAGTGGCCATCAACCTATTTCCTTTCTAGCATTTTCTTTTCTTCCACATTTGGTTTTAGACAGCACTGCATGAACATAGAGAGTCTTACATGTCAGGCAGGTCCAGTGTGTGCACGCAGGCAGCGTACAGCAGCTCGTCTTCCTTAGAGATCAGCACTTTCAGCCCGTCCCGCAGAGCCTCTTTAGTCAGGACGCAATTAGGCAGAGCTGGACAAAGCACAGACGCATTCACACGTGAGAGCCCTGTCCTAAATGAACGCATTTTAGTACAGTCCTGCACTTGTGTAGTCTTGTGGTGTCTGTTTTTGTTGTTTGCCCCATGGTTCTAGAGGAGCATTGTTTCATTTCACTGTCTTTACTTTGAATATTTGAAAGTCATCAAATACATTATTAACATGGAAATGGTGGTTATAAGTTATGTGTCTTTGAGGGTTTGAATCAATGTCGCCCCTCAGTTACACCATGCCTCACAACCGCCATGGTATTTGCTTCTTCAGGCCATTTTGGAGACTATTTTTGTCATAGGATAACCTGCTATTGCAACACTGATTTCAGAAATAAATGACATAGTGGGGACTATTCACTTAATATAGGCGCTCCTAACCCTAGTTCTGATATCTAAAAATAACATAAAAGTAAGACCTACAATTATTCAGCATATCCATTCGTTTTGCATGACTTTTCTGGAGCTTTCATGAGGGCACAATCAGCTAGGGCTGGGCGATTAATCGAAAAGTAATCGAAATCGACATTCAGAACCCATAACCGATAAAATGTTCCCAGGTCGATTATTTCAATTACTTTCCCTTTAAAAACACTACCACGTGTGGAGTCACGTGACCCCGCTCCGACATGTCGAGCATGGAGAGCTTAAACACTGAGACAACTAAGCAAATTGTAAGTGAACTATGAGGACAAAAATTAAATAAATAAATAAACAAAATAATCGTTCATTAATCGTAATCGAGTTAAAATGTTAAATTAATTGAGATTCTAATTTTAAGTCAAATCGCCCAGCCATACAATCAGCTTTGTTTTTCCAGGAATAGGACTGGTCACAGTGCACAGTATAAGATCAATCACTTTCTTGTTATTTGGACAGTATGTAGGTTTGTGGGCTTGCTCACCTTGCACTGTATTACTGTGCTGATGCTCTTCCTCTTCTTCCTCCTCCTCCTCTCCTTCTGAGAAGCTGCTGTCATCATCCATGCGGAATCCTTCATCTGTAGTGAAGCTCTCCAGTAACTGGCTCATGGCTCGCCCTTTGGCCTGTGAACACATTCACAAACCAGATTGTGAGACCCAAAGCATATCCCACCCCCACTCACATATAGGCATAAACACATACCCATATTTCCATTAGCACATGTTTAGACTAATATTCTTATCTTTCAGAACTCGTCATACAGGAATTATTTATGCCCAAATATACACTGATATTGCACCATTCCATACACCCTTAACAGGTTTACTGTTGTGTGCCATTCTGGTTCACAGCATTGCTCAAAAGCATGCTATATATTTTAGTGACAGAGGTTTCGCCACTGCAGAAGATAGTTTCTATTTTACTACTGCATCTCTAGGGCAAGGCATAGGTGATGAATGATGTGTGCGTAAGCTTATGGCTTTGTTCCTTATCCGTTTCCTTGCACAGAGCAGAAATTCCCCTCTACACACACTCTGATTGGACAAGCAAAGTCCTCTTGCAACACCTTGATGATGACCTCACAGAGGCCGAGGGTGACTGCCTTGACGCCTCTGGGGTAAATCTTTTCAAAACTATTGACTGTTTTATTTAGACAATGCATGATTCAGCCTGTGAATTAGCAGGCGGATCCCATCTTATCTTTATTGTGGGCAGATTTATGAGAGGCCATGATGGTTCGAAACACGCGAGGTTGCATAATCCCTCTCAGCACAATGAGTTTTTTATGGCTGCCATGCGGGCGAATCGTTGAGATATAAGCCGTCATGTTAGCAGGATAGCGATGATCGCTGTGCGGTGCTCCTGCAGCATTTCAGTATGCCACTGCTCTTCTCTGGTCCTAACCTTGGAAAATAAAGCACTTCATACTGTTGCTGTCGGAAAGAAATTTTGTGTCTTCAAAAAAGTAACTGGACAGGACAAGTAAAAAAATCTTCTTAACTTTAATTGAAAGTCTCAATTTTGAACCATTAATATTATAAATGTATTATGAAATTTGGATATAGTTTATAATATATTTTATAAATTAAATTAAATAAAAAATGCAGATGATTAAAATGAGACCCAAGACTTCCCACAGCGACAGTATTCAGCCCATTGACAGTCTGCATTTCTTACCTGTTGGTTTTTGATCTTTTGGTTCCAGATTATGTTATCGCTTTGAGCTGACACAGTTTCAAGCCAACAGTTTTTCCTCTGAAATAATTACAGGAAATGCATTAATACTGGTTAAGCATACAGAAATGTAGCTTAATGGACTTTTTTTAGCAACACTTCTCAATCCTGCTTGTGGAGGCCCAAAGCCCTGCATATTTTAGTGTTCTGCCTGATCCACATGATGAAACTAAGTATCTAATTTACAACTCTTTACTGAACAGACATGGGTGTGTTCAGCAAATCACACAACCGTGCAGGGCAGTGGACCTTCAGGACCAGGACCAAGACCAGGAAAGATTTATTCAAGTAACTGCCCTGACTGATTCAACCTGCCATGAATATATAAATAAATAAATACATATTTGAAGAAAGCATTCGACTGACCTTTCCCAGGACTGCAGAACCCCTCCTTGTTGTCCTCTCCAGTTGATTAGGCATGTATCTGAGCACACTATTATGGTTAATACTGTTGTCTTGTGAATTTTCTCTCCAGCTGAGCCCACTTGATCTCTTCTCGGACTGTAAATGATTCCTATCCGCACTGATCAGTTTTGGCCTAAAGGGGGCCTTTCTCCTGTCCTTCACCTCCCCCTTGGCAAGTGTCATATTCACTGACCCTTAAGTCAAAAAGTAGGTGAAAGAGAGATTAGTTATGATCTGGCCTTTAGGTTTAATGTTGACTTGGTCTGAATGTATGCAACACTTACCGAGTCTTTGTTTCTCCTTCTTGCTCTTGACCATCTGACCAGCTTCCAGCTCAGCTGCAGAGGAGGAGGAGGGACAGCCAGCTCTGGACAGCTGCTCTTTAGAAGATGGATTCTTCATGTCCTCTGGCACTTCTTCGCTGTCATAGACGCCATCATCTTCCTCCTCTGCAAGATGAAGGATCAATTTAATGGATTGGCATGTCGACTGGGCTCCAATACTCAGAGGGCATCGGAGGCAATTACTGTGAAAGCTCTGTGATGACTCTTCTCACTGTATAATTTGTTCAATACTTAGCAAAGTTCACATTATGCGAGCCAAATGTGGCTATAGTTGTCAGTGTTCACAGGAACTGTGACAGTCACTGAGGCTAAGTCACTGACAGGTTTGACCACTAGGCCGTCGCTGACCACGCACAACTAGCTACTCAATCTCTGGCCTGCAACCACACACACCACACACACACACACACACACACACACACACACACACTCATGCTCCAGAGTCACAGATCTCTGTTGGCAGTAGCCCACTGTGGACAACGTGTCTCACATAGAGCAGAGATGGCACAGTAGCAACAGTGTCGAGTGTCAACACAGTGCCGACACACTTGTCACTTACAGGGCACTCGTCAACACTCTTGCATGCCTGTGAAATGTGAAAAGGATAACTTTCAGGGTAATTAACAGAGCGCCAACAACAAGACTCAGCTGAACCGCAGGCTTAGCTCACATTAACATTCATTACTGCTTTGGCTTTTGGCTCACTTTGTTCACTTATCGACTATTATTCTTAAAAGTGCTGATTAAAATGTGTGAGAAGAGCAGGTTAGAGGTTTTGATGTGTCTCCTTTTTTCCGTCACTTGGGTGTGACATTCTAAAACCAGTGCAATGGCAGCTCACGTTGCATCTCGGGTTTTGGGGAGACATGCCTGAGGAGAAGTCGTTAATATTTTTTAACGGCGTGACAGATGAGCATGGATGTCGGGGGTCTGCTAGTCGACATGGTGGTATACATCTCATTCCCTCCGCGGATAGGCCATAACTCACCCGGCTCGGACACCTCGCTGTCCAAGGGAGACGTGTCCTTTGCTGTCGTCTCCTGCTTGTTGCTGGTCAAGGCCACGTTGGGCAGCAGTTGTGGGCCTCGAGCTTCCAGGTGAGACATGGCCAGTCCCAGGGTAACCTTGCCCTTCTGTCCTCTTCGCATCATTATCTGCTGACCATCTAAACTCTGTCCGGCTCCTGTCTCAGTACTCCCTGTTAAACAGGACAACGAGTGTTGGGTGACTAACCAGTGACTAAACAATGGATTACTAGCAAAGATCTACTGGAACTGCTTCAGTGGGAGAAGAAAATGGAGTGATAGAACACAAAAATGTGATTGATTGCTGCAACAATTGTTTTGAAGGACGAATCATATCCATGGAAAATTTATGCAGCGGGCCCCATTCTTTTCCCTTGGAATAATTAAAAGGATGACAATATGATAATTGCTTTCCAAACCCTTTATTACTTTGTCATTCTCATGTAACATTCCAGCATTTGTTTATGGTCTTGTTTTCATCTCCAACTGTTCAGAGGTGCCACTGACAGCGGCTTGGGCGGCAGCCTTCTATGAAAATACCTGCGTCACTGTGGCTTCCAGTCTTGTTGCTATGAATGTTCTCTACAGAAGAGCCAGAAGCAGCCTTTTCTCTGTGACAAAGCATGCTCTCCACTCTGGAACCCCGCTTGGCTTTGGCCTTCTGCTTAAGCTGGGCCATCTTGGAGCTCAGCAGTCTTGGCCGGCCTCTCTGCCTACAGGGAGCCTTCAAATTGAAAAAAAAGTGAAAAAAAGAAGGACAAAGGTAGAAGAATTAAGAGAAGTCAAAAGACTTAGTAGCCTTTTATGAGAATCCCCTTACTATGCTGTATGAAGCTCTATCTATCTGTCTGTCTATCTATCTATCTACCTATCTATCTATCTATCTATCTATCTATCTATCTATCTATCTATCTATCTGTCTGTCTGTCTGTCTGTCTGTCTGTCTGTCTGTCTGTCTGTCTATCTATCTATCTATCTATCTATCTATTTATCTATCTAGTTATATATACACACATACATATACACACAGTATTAGAGGAGGAGTTGAGCAGTGGACAATGAGGTCTCCTAACCTGTGTGGCACTGATGTGGTGGTAGGTGCTATTGGCCATCTTCCTCCTCTTCCTGTTTTTGTCCCCACCTCCAGCTAGGTCCTCATCCGTAGCCAGTAGGCCCGGCCCTGCTCCTGTTGACCTGTCCATCACAACAGAGAGAATTCATGAGCGGAGTGGGGAGCAAGGGATAAAAAAGGAAAGATCAGAGAGGAGCAGAGGGCTTGCCTTCCCTCTTCGTGGCTTTCTAATAACCCTCTTTTCAGCCTTTGATGAATGGAGAGGCAGGGGCCCCTTTCCCTGCCGCATGCTTGAAAAATTGGGATCTGACAGCAAACCGAGAAATATCTGAGTGAAGTGCTGGTTAAGCAACCTCCCACTCATAATTTTGTTTGTTCTTTTTTCCCCTCTTGTTTCTCCCTCTGCCTGTTTTCTCACTCCTTTTTCATTTGGCACCAGTGGTTTTAGGGCAGTGGATTCCGGCATTACATTAATATAAGCCCCTCGCTCTCTCATTACCATATCAATGCATCTCTTCCCATACAAAGGGGCACAATTCAGTGGCCTTCGGGAGGGCTACTGAGAGTGAGCGAGTGAGTGAGCGAGTGTGTGTATGTGTGTGTATGTCTGCCAGCCATCTAGCAGACCTATTAAATTGAAATTGGGTTGAGCTTAAACACACTCTATGCGGCCCATGGCTGGGCTGTAGTTTTGCTGAGCGCGAGTGTCAGCATGCCCCCCCCCCAGAAGCTGCAGACAGCCACTTCAAAGCCGCCACAGGCTCGCCTTAGTCACAGCTCAGAGGGGTGGGGCTGCTGTCAGCCGGTCTGTCAGTCACATTGGAATGATTGGCAGGCCGATGTCAGAGGCTATAGTGGCGTGTGGTTGGTGAATGCCATGCCCCCATGTCCTAGCGACTGTTGGCACAGTGACAAAACAGACAAACCACAGTGGTGCCCCATGCAAAGGGTCAACATGGAATGTGCTATTGAACACTCAGCAGCTTCACTGAGATTTTAGACTATTGCTGCTTGCATTTCTGTAAATATAAGTTCCCCACTTAAAAGTTGTACATGAATATCCCAGGAACAAATCATTACAAGCATGAATTTGTGAGGATACCTGCCCCCCTGCCAACATGGGGCAAGTGAGGTCCATTGTGTGCTTTATTGACTATACATTATTTATTTATATATTTGCAAAGACTCTTTATTAACAGATTACACCAAGCAGGTAAAACATGAAAACCACCTGCCAAATACTGCGAAGGTCACCCTTGTGCTGCCAAAACTTCTCTGACCTTTTGAAGCATGGACTCCACCAGACCTTTGAAGGTGCTGTGGTATATCACACCAAGACATTAGCAGCAGATCTTAAGTGATGTAATTTGAGAGATGGGGCCTCCGCGGATCAAACTGGCTTGTCCAGCACGTCCTACAGATTCTCGACTGAACTGAAAAATTCTGAGGTCAAGTCAACACCTTAAACTCCTTGTCATGTTTCTCAGACCATTCCTGAACAATACTTGAAGTGCGGCATCTTATCCTGCTGAAAGAGGCTACTGTCATTAGGGAATACTGCCATTAAGGGGTGTACTTCATCTGCAACAATGTTTAGGTAGGCGGTACGTGTCAACATGAATGATAGAACCTAAGGTTTCCCAGCAGAACACTGCACAGAGCATCACACAGCCTCCACCAGCTTGCCTTCTTCCCACAGAGCCTCCTGGTTCCCCAGAAGTGAAAATGTGATTCATCAGACCAGTCTACATTCCTCCATTGCTCCAAGTTCTGATGCTCATTCTAGATGTTTTCAGTAGTGGACAGGGGTCAGCATGGGCGCTCTGACTAACTATGCAGCCCGCAATCCAGCAATCTTTGATGCGCCGTGTGTGCTGACACCTTTCTATCATGGCCTACATTTACTTTTTCAGCAATTTGTGCTACAGTAGCTCTTCTATGGGAGTAGACCTGACAGGCCTGGCTTCACTCCTCACATGTATCAACAAGTCTTGAGCACCTATGACCCTGTCATTGATTCATAGGTTGTTCTTTCCTGGACTACTTTTGGTGGATACTAACCACTGCACTTCCACTGTATGCTTGCAGTAGAATTGCCTAAAGGCTTTTATCATTTGCAGGCTTTTATCATTTTATCATTAAACTATTATTTACAGTGACGGCAGTGATTTTGCAATAATGTTACTGGCATTACCAAGGTTTAATGATGGCATGTTGAAATAAGTTTGGAAAAACCTAGTAATGTAACATGTTGTGTTTTTTAAAACAAGTTTCAGTGTTTTGTTCTGCTTGAATACTGTGGTCATAGCTGAGGTGGTCAATCTATTATGCCCTTTCTAAACTTTGAGCACCTGCTCCTCTTAGAGCCTCTATGCATGAACCTGCACAGTTTCAGTGTACATTGACAACAGAAAAAGATTGCGTGCATAAAGATGTACGGAGTGATACAGACAGAGACACACTTGCTCACACACACAGGCCCCAGAAGAGGATAGCGTCAGCTGTGTTGCGCTTCGCTCTTCCGCTCAGCTGTCTTAGTGCTGGCTGGCTGCCTTTTACTCTGGCCAGTGCTGTCAGAAGGCATCAGTGTCCTTGTGTACCCAGAAACCCCCTTGTCCCCCAGCCACACTACAAAGAACCTCCGCCAGGCCCCCAGAAAGGAGGGGTGATGGGATGGGATGGTGGTGGGGGGGGGGGGGGGGTTGCCTGCAGAGAGAGCCAGGAGATTCATGGCCAGGACAGATGGGTGGGGGGAAAACGAGGGGAGGTAGAACATGGAAAGTGGTCCAAAAAACTCAGTGGGGAAGCTTTCTTTAGCCCACAAGAAACTTCTTTCTATAAAATGTAGCCAGAGCACATGTCCACAGTCGCTGATAATTCAATTGAGAAAATAAGCAAAAATGAGAGATGACACTATTTGTGCAGAAACAGCACTTCTTAATTCAGTACGACTGAAAAAAATGACTAAATAAATAGAGAGTTCACTTACAATTCTTTCCATTACTCATATGAATGTAAAAGCACACACGCACACAGATATGCACACACGGCGACCTGCTTCATCACTTGCCTGACAGATACCTAACGTGGCCCTTCCCCCACACCATGCTAAAGAAGGGAAGCAGAAATAAGGAGGAAGAAAGGAAAACGTGGAGAAAAGAGATGTGAGAGAAGTAGATTTAGCATTCAACTAGGATGGAAACGAGGAAAGAGTAAGTGAAATAGAAGGAGAGATAATGAGAGAAAGAGAGAGAGAGAGAGATCGGAGAGAGAGAGAGAGAGATCTGAGAGAGAGAGAGAAACAGAGAGAGCGAGATCAGTCCTGAGGGAGTCAGTTGGCTGACCTGAGCTGCAGGGCTGGATCAATAGACACTAACCTTTAACGATCCGCCACCGCACTCAGCATAGATGCAACCATCTAGCCCCGATACCCAGCCCAAATACCCCACCACCCCCCAACTACACTGCTAGGAAACCCATAAAACAACTCCAAGCACTCTACACTTTTGCTACAAAAAGGATTCATTAAAACAAAGTGGCACCGTAACCAGCAGTCTTTTGCAGTCTAACTGACTGTTAGAAATAGTTTTACTCATGTTAATCATTAAAAGTTGAGGAAGTAACCACAACGCATCAAACATAGATAAAACTGCATATATACATTTCTTTTGGAAATGATTGTAATATATCTAATGTGTAATATATTTATGTCAAAATGATGTACAAATTCTGTCTACATTACATATTCCTTGTCTTGATCACGATTCCTACTATTTCCTCTCTATCTCACTCTGTCTCTTTCTGCACAGGCATGTTGCTCTCCATCCTCTCTTTCTTTTCACAGCTTACATATTCATTCACACAGTGGCCATTAGGGGCTAGAAAGAGGCGTTTCCTCATCTAAAGGGAAAAGAAATGCAGCTTTATTTTGTGTAAGGAAGGTCTTTGACAGAAGTGCATCTGTACTCCCTGTCCACTGCATTTGAATACAGTGGAGAGCGCCTGAAACTCCTCCACCCCCATTCTGCGAGAGAGCAGGTCGCCGTGGAAACTCCAGAGTAACCTGACACTGGCTCTAGAGCGAGCTTCGCTGGCTGATTGTTTGGGCTCAGCGAGGGCCGTGGCAGGGCTGCCTATTAAAGCCCAGTGTGTGAGCAGAGCTGACAGAAGCGGCCCTCCCCCGTCCCGCCTGTCGCCACCCGACGACGACCTCCTGACCTCCTGACCCTCAGTGACCCCTCTCCGGCCCCTGTGTCAACCCCAAGTCACATTCCTGCTGTTAGCAGCCAAGCAGGGTGGGAGCAGAGAGCGTGTGTGCATTTGTGTGTGTGTGCTCGTGGAGGGTGGAGGGGTGTCTCAGACACACTGCCGGAGAATTCACAGCCCCCTAATTACAAAGGCCCTTCTCCTAAGAGAGGTCAGGATTACACAGTAATGCCATTCAGAACAGCGGATTGATTAGAGAGAGAGAGAGAGAAAGAGAGAGTGAGGGGGGCAGAGAGACAGAAAGAGACACAGCGAGAGAGAGGGGGGGGGCAGAGAGACAGAAAGAGACACAGTGAGAGAGATAGAGTGAGAGAGGCAGAGATACAGAAAGAGACATGAAGAGAGAGAGAGAGAGAGTGAGGGGGCAGAGAGAAAGAAAGAGAGACGGCGAGAGAGAGATAGAGAGAGTGAAAGAGGGAAAGAGAGATACGGAGTGAGACAGATAGTGAGAAAGAGAGGGAGTGGGTGAGTGAGCAGCGGTGGCAGTGTGCAGTAGTAGCAGGTTTTTTTCCCTCTTCAAAGAGGGGTAATCAAGTTCCTGAATTTCAAGCTTGCTTTAATTTTTACGATTTACAAATTCACTTTATACTTTATACACATAGTATCAGGTCAAATATTACATAAACATGTTGCCTGTGTATCCTATATGTGTAACTACCGAAACACAATCACTTCTAAGTTTTAAGACTAACCTTAACCTCAAAAAATCCATTTCTGGTAAAGAAAAATAATAAGTAATTGGTGCTGACACTGCAGGGCTAGTGATTTTCCCACATATTAACCCTCATGCATGTACACTTGAATGTTCTGTCTCTGCTTTCCCTCTCTCTCTCGCAGTGTCTCTTCCTTTATCTCTCTCTCGCCATTTCTCTGCCCCCCTCTCGCTTTCTCTCTTTCTGTCTCTCTGCCCCTCTCTCTCTCTCTCTCTCTCTCTCTCTCTCTCACCATGTCTCTTTCTGTATCTCTCCCTCTCTCCCTCTCTCACACTATCTCTCTTTCTCTCGCTGTCCCTCTGCCACCCCCCACTAAGTCTAATGTATTGTAATGCATTTTTTCCACAATCCAGTTTGTTCAGCTTATGAACTCTGAACGATCTCCAAACGCAGTGCTTGAGGGGATATCACACTCATGTGTGAGTCACATGACACCTCAGCTTCTCAGATGCGAGCTTGGTGGCAACGGCATGACAGCACTTCTAACCTCTTCTAATGACCTCTGACCTCCTACAGCATCTGCCTGCAACACTCTGCTCAGGGACGCAACACTCCTCCAGAGAGAGAGAATTCCAGTTTATAACAATATCATGAGCCGCTGTGGTTTAGTAAAAGCCTCCTGCTTTCTGTAGTTCTCTGTGCACATGATAAAGCCAACCCTCGAATTACTCCAATTACAAATTTATAATACATATAAATACAGTACATATAAACTAAACAAAAACAGCTCGCACTCTGCTGGGCTTCCTTCTCCCCCTGAGGCACTCTGAAACAGGACTTTACGACTCTGATAAATTCCAGTGGCAGGAAGTTGTCATTTGTTTTATTTGGTGGAGGGCATTATTAATGGCGTGGATAAATGCGGAGTGGGTAAGGCATGTGTAATTAAGCTCCAGCTCCCGCTTCTCATTAGCGCTCCACTAATCAGCCTGGCCTATAATAAAATAGGAGTTTTCTTAATCAGGTAGGGTAAACTGGTTTGACCGAGTTTATCAAAACGTCGGCGGCCGGGCGTAAACACAGGCACATCTCAGGAGAGAAAGAACATTCATCACGGTGATAACTTCCTGCTCCGACTTTGTGCAGCCGTTTGGACACTTCGTTTTATCAAATTAATATCGGCGGCGCGACAAGGGTTAGGAGGAGTCGCAACACTTGTAGATAATCAATGGAAGTTATAAATATGATTAATGGAGGGCTCTTTGCACTGATTAAGCACTTAGTCTGCCTCGTTTAAACTGATACCCGCCTTCGAGTCTCATTTACTTAAACACAATGAGTGGCAGGGACTGCGTCAACCGGATGCAGCCATCCACAAACTTACACACACACTCGAGAGTGCACTCACACACACACACACACACTCACACACACGCACACGCACACGCACACACACACACACACACACACACACACACACACACACACACAATATGGTGTTATGGTTCATTATGCACAATCCACAAACCGTTTATATAATCGTTTATGTGGTGAGCTATAAGCTAGATTAGGGAAGTTGGTAGCTTAGTGGTTAAGGCATTCGCCCTGTGATCAGAAAGTCCAGGTTCGATCCCCAAGACCGCTAGGCACCACTGAGGTACCCTGAGCAAGGTACCGT
>JBBPDH010000104.1:31006189-31020246 GCA_037974565.1 Clupeocharax schoutedeni
GTGGGCAGAAGGGGGGCTGTTTAAAGGGACACTAAGCTGAACTTGGCTGTTGTGTGTGTGTGTGTGTGTGTGTGCGTGTGTGTGTGTACAGACATAGCAAATTACCGATAGATAGACATAACGCATTTATGCACGAGGCAAATACAGCTCTTGAATGAAATTCACGTGAGAACGGCGTTTCGCTATTGGTGTATTATTGGTGGTTTCGTATATCCACGTAAAGAAAGTTTTATACATTTTAAACATTATTGCCGTTTCCTACTGTTTGAATTATCTGCCCCCCCCCAACCAAACCCCACGACAGTGGAACGAGGGACTGTAGAGGTGAACCTGCTTTTATCACAGCAAAATCCGATAAGGCAGCAGACACAATGGCCATGATCTGCATCACAGACTGAGCAAAAATGAACCGTCAGAAACCAAAAGAAACGACGAGCGTTTAAAAAATGCGACAGTATAGTTCGCGTGCACCTACACCGCGGGATCGACAGGATGGAAAAGTCGCCAGTGGTTTTCCGTAGCTGGAACTGCAGCTCGCATTGAAACAGCTGCACACTCTGAATAACTATACAAATCCACAGCCCTGGAGACTCGAGCAATAATAAACCAGTTATTACCAAATTCAGATGAAAGGACTGCAAGTCTATGCGCTAATGTACACGAACGATATCAACAACCATCCACACAAGCACTGTTACAGAAAAAGCTACTACATTTTTCCCTCAGTGACAGAGAGATCTAATAAAACTGGAGCATTAAAACACCTCTCATTTTTTGTTTTGATGGACAGTATAATGCTCTTCTGGGACAGTAGCCTAGTCAAGTAGAGCCACATTTCCCTCATGCTGAACATGATCTAGAGCTGAGTGGGTAAAAAAGCCCTGCTGTCCTGTCATCTACGTGTTTACGGCTTATTCTTTTTGCAAACCACGCAAGATCGCCACGACTGGCTCAAAATCCAATTTTAACAAAAATAAAACAGCCCGGGAGCACAAAGACTACAGAACTCTCCATGTAAGACAACATTAATGTTGTTAAAAACACACTAAATATGAAGAATACCATTCCTCTATTCCAGTCAGCTACAGTTGGTCTTATACTATCTACACAAACGTACAATAAAAACATCGTCCAATGCCCTTTTCCTTTGTCAATTGTCAACTGTTTGTTTTCAGTATTTATTTCTATAAACTCGCTCTGACTCACCAGATGTTTCGCTTTTACATGGTAAATCAAAACTGAAGAATTGTCATTAAGCACAAGAGCCATAAAACGACTGTATTTATTTTTATTATTAATACTTTAATTGTTGTTGTTATTGTTGTTGATTTTGACGTCGTTACTGTTGTTGCATTATTACATGCAGCTATTTGATGCTTATATATGTACAGTGAACCCTACGCTTTTTCTGTTAGAATCACAATATCAGACACTGCACATAAAAACAGATAAATAAAATAAAATATGGTAAGAGCAGCAGCAATTGAAAGCAAACGTTTATTATAACGCACGTTCAAGTGTATACAATATAAATTAATTACTTACTGGTAAGTTATTCCTTGCATAACAATAAATTGTTTTACCAAAACCAAAAAAACATAGTGTAAAAAATGAAAAGCAGAAGCTGTTTTTTTTTCTTCAAAAAATACAAAATAATTTAAAAAATGTAAAAATATGTGGAAACGGTTACATCCTAGTCTGCTGAACGCAGTGTGTGCGGCTGAAGTTCTCTGAAGCCAAGCTTCGTCCATCCAGGCTGAGGCTCTTTCCTGAGTCTGCTAATGCTACCGGAGGAGGGGGAGGGAGGGGTAGATGGGTGTGAGGGGAGGGAGGGGGGAGGGGGAGAGCAGCGGGCTAGCCCATTGGTCTAGTAAGCATACAGCAATAAGCTCGTGTGGCGAGCCCCATCATAAACACGGGCTCTGATTGGCTACAGGCTGGAGCCAATGGCATATCAGCACCATGCAGCTAAACAAAACGGCGGGCAGTACATTCAAGCCCTGCAGAATAACTCGGTCCACAGCAGGACCACATGGCCCTACACTACTTCGTATATCTCTACAGTAAAGCAGCGACTCAACTGCAAAACACTGCTTTAGCAACAGGAACTACTTTAAACAGTATTCACAAATTCACAAATTGAGCGATGGTATTGTTACACTAAGCAGTGCCAGATCCATATGAACAACACATAAAAAACATAAAGAGATATTTTATCTTTTACAAAACATCCAGACATTCAATAACCTATTTTGTTTGTTCTCTGCGAGAGGAAAGTTCAGACCACATGGCCATGACCTCTGTGTATCTCTACAGTAAAGTAGCGGCTCAACTCTAACAAAAACTCTGCTTTTGTTATAAGAACTACTTTAAACAGTGACAAAAAAATGAATTCACAATTTAAACAATGCTGTATGTACATTGCCAGATATTTAATTGCCAGATATCTCTAAACAACACATAAGAATTAAAACCACACATATATCCATACATTTAATAGCATATTTCCTTTGTTCTCTGAGAGAGGAAAGGTTTGTCCTATAGCTGGTTTGGGGGAAACTGTTCATAAATTAAAAAAAAAAAAAGCTCAAACTATCATTGTTTAAAATTACAATGAGTCTATTTTTAAAACTGACTTAACAGCCCATTGAAAGTCTGCCTGAGGTCTAAGGCACAGAAAGGGTTAAAATTCTGGGGCCCCAAGCTTGAGAGTATTTGATTGGTTGGCATGTTGCCAGAACGGTGTCAATCATAGAGTGTAAACAAGGCTCTGATTGGCTGCTGGCCAGTCCGCACTGGGCTGCCTGAAAAAAGCAATTACTGGCCTTGCGGTTTCAAGGCGGCCCAGAGCTGGATGATGAAAGGAGATAAGGAGGGGCGGTTTCAAGGCCTCCCCCAGGCCAACCCAGCTGGCCCCAGAGCTAAAGCAGAGTCAAGAGTGACTTAATCAAAGGGAATACGTTAAAAAGGGGGAAATTACATGTTGTATTAAATATAGAGTCTAGATGCGCGGATTAATATAACTTAATACAACAACAGCAACACAATAAAACGAGCATGCTGCGCGGAAAAGAGGAAGAACTTGAGGAAGAAACGGAGAGCATGAGTTTCGGCCAAAAAAAATACTGGCGAAAGAAAGGAGCAGGTCCGAGTGCTTTTGCGTGGGAAGGTTCTCGTCGCTACGCCTTCTAGCCATAGTTAGTATTTTTCAGTTTTTTTTCTGTGATTGACGGACTTTTCTTCGATGTAAGTACTGAAGTGTTTTTTTCGAGGAAAAATGCAGAAAACAACATGAATGTTTTTAAGAAATATAACAGAAAAGTAGTAGCATTTCTATTATTATTATTATTATTATTATTATTATTATTATTATTATTATTGTAGTAGTAGTAGTAGTAGTAGCACAAAATGTAGTAATTGTAGTAGTAGGCCTACAGCCTACTTTTGATGTCACGGATAATGGAAATATTACAGCCTGCACCTCTTGGACTGCGTTCAACGTGCAATTTAGCCTAAACTAAATGTTTATACAGTAATTAATTTTGACTGTTAAATCAACCAGTTTTTTCTATGCTCTACGTTATTTCAAAATGTGATTAAAAGGACAGCTGCCAGACAATTGTTGATTTTGTCAATGATGTTCCTGATTTAAAAAATCCTACGAGCTACAAGCGCAAATGGGCAGATTTTAAATAAAGAATAAAATAATAAATTAAAATGTTTTTCACTTCTTTCCTCTATTACCGCAAGAGTCAAGGCATCAACTAATTCCTATATTTTTCTTTTTTATAAAAGCATTCAAACGGCAAAAGTACAGAACACGACCATGCAAAGTGGACGCTCAATGGACCTCCCTGCTATTGCTGTCCCCATCTGGGGTCCAGTAGTGGTTTAGCTACACACACACACGCAAACCTGGACAACCTACAACTTTCAACGTGTCCAATGCTGAAACCGTTGGCTCATGAGAAAACAAGATACACAAAAGTATAAGGAACACACATACACACACACACAAAATCACACGCGCGTACACGCGCACATAAACTATGAAATGTTTTAGTAACCAAAAGTAAAATCCATTGCATACAAGTAAAATCCAAGGACACTGAGACTGAAGTGGGGTTATATTCTTATTATTACAATGTATGATGGTACTTTAGGAAAGCCTGTCTTTAAGGTGTGGGCAAAAACCCACGCAAATTTGTTCTCGCAAACACTCTTTCTTTTTCTCTCTCTCTTCTCCCCCCCCCCCCCCCCCCCCCACACACACACACACACCCACACACACACAGACACAGAGAGTCCGTGTGCCAGCGCTAGCTGCCCCGCTGTGGGACGCAGGGATAATTAATGCGGAGTGACTGATTGCTCTTGAAACAGAGCAGTCCTACCAAGAGCATTGTCCGGGCTCAGTGAAGCGGCCCTGATTGACACTCTCCCTCCACATCTCCCAGCCCCAGTCAAACTACCGGAACGGGCCGTTTGTCACCAGCGCGGGCCAAGGGTGCCGCGAGCCCCAGTTATTGTTGTAGGCCTCGCTCGCGACTCGCTCTGCACCCTTGCGCAGGGCGAGATCTCCTTGGTTCGCCCGAGGCTGGAAGATCTTCAGACGAAGGAGCAGGAGGACGGCAGAGGCCCCGCTCTGATGGGAATGAACCAGTGCAGCTTACATGCACAAACATGTCCGCCTATGTTAGAGGATCCATCCAGCGCCAAGCTGAACAAAAAACAGCTTAACAGAAAATGTTCTTTATCTATAAATTTCTTTATCTATAAAGACAGTGTAACACAAGTGACCGCAGTGTGAAAAAGGTCCACATGCCCCGTGTTTTAAAATTAATATGAATTATTGTAATATATATTATCATTAGAAGTAGCAGTAACAATAATGCAAGTGTAACAATACCCGATACTATACTATGTGCCATAATATAATTTTCTATATACTGTAAATAACTATAAACGTCCTCTTATATATATATATATATATATATACATAAGAAATATAACTCCTCTAGCCTCAAAGGTTTAACGCGCATAAATACACATCAATGCACATACGAGACAAAGACAGAAATGACCAAATTACTAAATGAGACTGGGTTTTTTGTAGGTCTTGCCCATTTGTATAGGGTCCCCGTTTTTGCAGTGTTGAATAAAATGGCCATTAGTGGTCAGTAGCTCACGGTGTGAGGAACCACGCCGGTTATTAGGCCATAGCGTGCAAACAGCGTGCAGACCTTTACTTTCACTGCCAGCTATTTCTATCCGTGGCTTGGTTTGAACAGGGTGCATTTCAGCAACAACACTCAAACTCCGTAAAAACTTCGTCAAAGTGTAACTTTGAAACTGTGTCTCGTCCAGACCTCGAGCTGCAATAAGAAACTTGCGAGCTCTCTTGTTGCCACATGAAGCAAGTAGCCCAAACCCGTGGACTGGATGTAAAACGAAGACTGGCGTGTGGAGCCGACAGAAAGGGTTATGGCCCAATGTCACGCGTAGATCTCCATTGAGCTGGTGCACAATAAATTGCGTTAGCTCCCATTTCTAGTCACAAGGTGGGAACCTGGTACACCAGGGCTGGTGACGGTGCCCTCCTAGAGCACTTGACCTAATTGAATAAGCATACGTGTACATGAGGGAGACTACAGCCCGATCGCCATTTATAATTTCGACAGAAGCGCGAGATTATCAATAGGAAAACCCATCTGTGTCCAATTAGGCCGGCTATGGACTCAGGCCCATAAATGACACGAACCTCCCTCATTACGACCTGTTTTATTGAAAAAGCTAAAAGTCCAACTAAACGGGGCTAAAGAAGTGTAACAAAATACACTAGACACGTTGGACTATGTTGGTTCGATTTAAAAACACGTCGGTTCTCTTCTCCTTGTTGGTGATCAAGAAACTAGCTTTTACAGAGAAACCTCACACACAGCCGGAATCAAGGAGCATTTTGGGTCCAAAGCAAAACCCCGAGCTCGCACTCACCGAAGAAGCATAAACAAAAGAGAGAGACACGGCTGAGTCCAGTTTCCTTCTGAGTTTTATTTACTTCTTTCATTGCAGTTTATTGGACCATGTGAGAATCCGAGGAAGCACACACTTCTCAACCTTCCCACACACTTTAAGTTAAGGAAGAGAAGTAAACGTGAAAAAGGGAAAAAGAAAAAGAGAAAATAACAGAACAAAACGGACGGGGGCAATTAAGAGCAAACGTTGCGATGTAGAGCTGATCGATTATCATTTACATCGAGACAGAAGAATTCTTCCTGCAGTACACGACTTTATGTATGTACTTTGTTTTTATTTATTTATTTAATTGGTTGTCTGCATTAAAACAAACTCACGCAAATTACACCGTCCCATTTTTATCACACTCTTTTCTGGATGAAGTTGGTCATACAATTCACAATGGGAATAAAATTCCATTAAAGTTATTCCTTCCATGATTTACATTACTCGATGGCATTCTTGTAAAAAAAACAACAAAGCACGGCCTTTTACATACGTATATATATATATATATATATATATATATATACATACATGTGTGTGTGTGTGTGTGTGTGTGTGTATAAAGGCACTGCAATGTTTTGCATTGAGTACGCGCTTTTGCGGAGAGCAGAACTTCGGATCTCACTGACTGTGGAAATCCTATAGCAGGCCTTCATCCACGAGCATGCTGTTGTCAATCAGCTCCACACGCACATCGACTCAGGAGAGGCCATTAATGTAAAAGTCAGGTACAGGCTTATGAAAAAAGAGTAATGGATTAAGGACTGGGTTTTGGAATAAAGTGTGGGTTTCGATTGGGTTTCTAAACATGCACGCCACAACACACCGTCGATTTAAAAAGGCCACTTTACAGCACGTGCTTCACGCAGCTCTGGCCTTCTGAACCAATAACCGGGAAACACACAGCAACTCCCATGGTTTACCTCGACAGAAAACCTTCTAAGAGTCTACAGTAGTGAAGGTAGCATATAAAACCCCAGGTGTCCGTAGCTGCATCGATTCTTTATTAACGTTGAACATAAAACGCTAAAAAATGTGGTACATAAAGTTAAAGGAAAGTTGAACTCAATTGCAGCACGAGGCAGAGTTTCGAAGGAATTCTAATGGTGTGCAAAAAAAACAAAGCCCAAGAAAAGGCTTTTGAAGTGAAAAAAGAAAAAATCGAACATGTCAACAAGCTCTATCCTAAATGCAGAAAAGCCTTCATCACTTCGGAGCTCAAACCACTGAAAATCTAATAAACAGTCTGGGAGGGTGTTGCAATGTGACGCAAAAATACCCACAGCAGATTTAAACCGCTTGTGATAAACGCCTGAAATGAAACTTTTATTTTATATAGACTTACATTTTGTCGTTTATTTTTGCCTAATTATGATTTCAAATGAGAACTAAATAAAACACGTGCGGAGTGCGTTAATTTCTCGCTTAGTCCCGTCACTTTTTTCTTTCTATATATATTCATCACACCTGCATAAATGAGACAAGCACGCAAAGAAACGCCGATTATTTTTAGAAATGCTAAATTTTTTGACGAATCGGAATGTGAAGAGTAGAAAACACCTACCTATAAAAAACGCCAGATCCTCTCGAATATGGACTGAATATTGATTTACACCGAACGCAGAAATCCCGCACATTCAGCTCTGATCATGAAATAAACCCTTCTGAAGTTCTCCTTCTGCCTTACATCATCTCCAGAGTCGAAAGAAGAAAAAAATCTCCTAACTGTTTGGAAAAGAAGTGCTTCGGTTTACGTTCTTGCTTGAATAATTCTCTCTAAGTCGAAAAAAGAGAGAAGAGACTGTGTTCGGCCCTTCTTCTAATTGCCAGATAAAAGATGAGTTGGGGCTCTGCGTGCTCCTCTCTCCAAATCCGCCCGATATAGGAGCCAAACTGCCTCCTCGAGCCTGTATAATCACAAATTTATGGCTGGATGACGCGTCCTTGTCTCCCACAATGGAGCTCGGTGACATTAAACAGAAAATTGATGGAGAGACTAACGAAATTGAATCTCTTTTTTTTTTTCTTTATACATGTACACCATCCTTTTTAGTCTTTTTATTTTTGTTGCACACACGTTTCTAAAATACTTCGCCGCCACCACCAGCACCCCCAACCCCTCCCCGACACACCTTATGCTGTTATTCTTTTTATCCTCGTTAAGATTGCTGTAGTGAGCAGGACCTTGGAACAGGACTGGGGAGGGAGAGGGGAATTAAAGGGGGGGGGGGTTAGAGGGATTGGAGCGACCCCCTTTTTCTATCTCTCCGGGGAGATCTGGGACGCATTCAATCACTTCTGCTCCCCTCCATATTGGACTTTTCGGCCACCGTTAAAAATCGATAGGAAGAAAGAAAAATAAAATAAAAGACCGCAAGTTCATCAAGCTAATCGCGGTTATTATACGCGGAATTGTACGCAGAAGGAATAAAAAAGTCCGTCAATGACCCTGCGTTTTTTCTGTACTGGAAGAAGAAAACGTGGAAGGTTTTTAGGCACCCAAAGCTCAGAATGCCGCACTCAAACGCATTTTCGACATGCAGAGAGAAAGGTATAGATTATGTCCGGATTAGTTCATTTAAAAAGCTCATCAGAAGCGGCTAGTAGTACACAGAGAGAGACCTTAGGATCACTCGTGAAAACACTACAAACACACATTAACTTCAATGAAACTGTTTACTTAAGCACTTACAGTTTTACCTGGGAGTAAAAGAAATATATATCCAACACATCAGACAATGGTTGTCCCTTAAATAAAAGCAATGCCTTTCTCTAACAGCAGATTAGGAAAGAAATTTTGTACATCCAAAATAGGTGATTTGCCTTGAAAGCGAGGCGTGTTTTTCCCACTCATCCCAAGAGCAAAACTCTGACCCCACCCCAAATTTCACAGGGCCCGCCCGCTAAGACAACGTCACACATTTAACCCGTTACTGCTCTTAGCAGTTCATGAAATACGAAGACACGCTGTAACTCCTTACTAACTTAACTGATGGATTGTTGTATGCAGCTCAAGTTTAAAAACGACAGATTATGCAAGCTAAATTATACATTCTTAAAAGTGTGCTGAAGGTGGTCTGTGGTGGACTATGTTTTCTTTTTTCTTAAGATTTCACAAGTGAAACGTTCAAGTTGGCCCATTAAGTTTTGTAAGCCAGGGAAGTGCCTTTTTAGTTCATTCTCCGGGGTCATTAGGCTACAGCGAGTCTGGCATGTTTATGAGGCCTGTGCTTCACTGAGTTTCCAAAGTGCCATGGGCTTCAGAAGCTACACATACTAGGATCCAATGATGGCAGTGTAGGAAGAGGGCAAAATGCCTATGTACCAACTGTATCTTAACATAGAACAAACATCCATGCTGGGTAATGAATATGGGATTATACTTAAGAACACTGCTCTGATTAAACACAAAAGAAGCAGATTTCAAGGCATAGGCCTGGTGCCAGGTGTTATTTCTGTCCCTCAGCATTAGAATTTGACTCAAACACAAGATTGTTATGACCTAAAACTAGCTGCCCAGTGTCCTTATGAACAGCATCACTGTCAAGCTTCCAGTGCCACAAGATACAGCAATCATTTGCTTAGGAAACAAATACTCTTAATGACTGTGTGTTTTGGGTACTTCCATGTTTGTTTCCTAAACGGCATTTGAATGTGAGGGGTTACATTGTGTGTGTGCCCTGGAATAATTAACACTATTGTCTGAGCTGAGCATGCTTAAGTGCAGCCAAGGGGAAATAAAGGCCTACCCATACTCACTGCACATAAATATCCTGACCATTGACCCTATCACTGTTTCCTTTCAGCGTCATATCAGTATTTTCCTATTTCCCAATTTGTTTGTTTGTGTGTGTGTGTATATGTGTGTTTGGTCCCTTTTTTAATACACAATAAAAACCACACACATGTTTTAACTGGTGGCCAAGTATCTGCCTATCCATGTTTAGCCCTCATTTACATTTATATTTTTTAGGTCTAAGATGCCTGAAGTAATGTAATAAATGTTGAAACCATTCAAGGCAACAGGTCTAGACAGTGTCTATGCTCTCAATCCAAAAACATTGGTTCATTTCTGTAATGCAGAATGTAAACTTTGTGCAGTTCAAATAAAGATTGATAATAATGGTAATTTTAAGATCTTTAAAGTAAAATGACTAATTCATAGATCTCCCCAATCCTCAAACAAACATATCCCATGCGATATGAATAACCCAGGCAATGTTGGAGAGATCTTAGCAAAAGCCTGTCTGCTTAGTGCAGTGTGATCACAGCTGTAATATGTTAGGAAAAATAAGCCCTAAAAACTTTTCAGCCTTTAGTCTGAAAGCATCTGCACTCCAATAAATTGTAAACTCCTGAAAATGTTACCCGGTGGCCAGAAAGCAATGCTTAAACATTGCAATGTAGAAACCTACTGTAGACCTGCCCTGGTCACATGAGCACGCTTTGGGTTGAGACAGGCCTATGCATACAGAGTACCTCTGGGAAAGCTGTTCTCCTCTGCCTGTTCCAAAGTGCTGAGAAATGCAAAACCTGTCATGTCAGGTGCGCCAAGAGAATAAAATATGGTGGCCAGCAATTTCTTGTGCAAGAACTGAATTTTTCATCTGAAACAAACAAACAAAACCTGCAGAGAGGCTTATGGTGTGGAGGCTGCCTAAAAGATTGCAGTAATGGTGCAATGTTCAGTAGATGCAAACAAGTTTTCGTTGCTTTAGCAAGTACTTTGTGAGCAGTGGGCAAAAAAATGAAAATGAAATAAAATGAGGGATGGTAGGTCTAAATGACTCTCTGGCTGCAAGTGTATGATAAACTTAGTATACTTCATATTTTAGGTCCGTAAAAAATTGATGACAAAATGTGAATTATTTTAATTCTACAGTCACTTTACTAGTTTTCCAATGGAAAGTGTGGATTCACATACATTACAAGCCCGTTTCTCAAGCCACAACTTCAACTATCACTTTTTAGAAGGAGATACTCTCATCAATACTTATCCCTGAATCACATGAATCACACTCCGCATGTGTATCATGAAAGAAGAATGTTCTCAGTCACCAAAATTCAAAACCTGACATGACAAGTAAAAATGAGCAAAAGGTCAACGGACATGAACATGCCCGAATCACGAATTAATTGCCAGGAACCGAGCAAGAGAATCCAAGTTTACACTTGCATACATATGCATGATTCGTTAGATGCTGAAGGACCAAGGAAAAAAAGCAAACAGAGACATCTCTTTAAAAACTCAGTGGCATTCACTACTTTTTGCATTTTTTCCAGGGTTTTTAAATAAGCCCTTTTATTGCAGCTGTTAAATACAGCAGCTGGGAGCAAGAGACAAGGTCTGTATTGTGACCAGCAGGCCTATTCTGACGCACTTTCTTTTTGCCCCGGCTGCTAAAAAACTGCCCTCCTCACATCTGCAGCGCCATCACGTGGCAGGGCAGGCAGCTCATGTGATCCTGGCGCAGTAGCTGTTGTTGTTGGGGAGAAAAAGGAAAGTTTGTGAGGGAACCAGAACACAGCTGCAGGGTTAGGGAGTACTTCAGTCAAGTGGTGGATCTGCCCAAGCTACAATGAGCTCTTTCTCCCTCTTTCTTTCTTCCATCACACTTTTTGCTGACTCTCATCCATCTTTAGGCCCTGGGCATCTCCCTCAAAAAAAACCACCAAAAAAACAAAACTTCAGACAAAAACCAGTGTTCACACAACGTATTCGCACAGTGACCTGGCCGAGATTCCGAGACCACAGCAAAATCAGTTTTGTGAGAACAATAAATTGCCCATATGTGCAACTCCATAAAGATAACATTTGAAACTTACAGTCTCAAGAACGACTTGAAGCTCATCTTCACCCTGTCTTCTAAAGCATTGGGCAACAGGCAAACAAGAACCAGGATAAAAAAACTGTGCCACTAGAAAGAAACACAGTAGCTGCAAAGTGCAGCACAGTGTGGCACAGACATCTGAAGCTTCTGGGAAACTGTGGCACGCATTTAATTTGCCTAACAAGGTGTAAAGCAGATGTTCATACAAACAACATTTTCTTTACACAGCCCAGTAAAAGACATTAGCAGGGAATGGCCTTAACCAGAACCTGAAACTCCTCATCCATAAGCATTTCAGCTGTTTACCCTTCGAATTACAGTATTTTTTGCAAAGTATTTGTTTTATATGGCATGGATAGGTTACATTATATGACGAGTCAAATTAAACACATTCTGAAGGGAGATGAAATTATGGTGTGCCTCCCTAGTCTCTGCAACAGGTGGCCTCTCCTTTAGATTAATTCCAAATCCTGATGGTTATTCTACCACTGAACAGGAAGCCTGTGAGTGATATTTCATAGGAACGGCTTATAAGGTGCCCAGACATTGAGTTTTACTGGTTACAAGAGCAAACACCGCCCTTGGCAAAAAGTAATAGAGCCATCACACACTCGCATGCACATACACATGCGTACACATATGCACAGTTACTCCTTAACCTGACAATGGGAAACGGAGATAAAATTTTAGTACCCATGGTCATAATATGGCAGTATTGCTAGAGGCCTGAGGATGTCTGTATCCAAACACACACTGTGTCCTCTCTATCCTGTATTCTCATTCCTTCCCCCAAAATATATGCATCAGTATAAATCATGAGTGCTAGAGTCTAGATACAGAAGCATTAAAATATGTTTGAATAGTTTAGGCTAAATGAGTTAAGTTAAAATTCTCCCAAATGTGGATCTATGTTTCTCCTCCAAAATCTCTCCTAAAGGTCAAAAGGTCACTCAGATCAGAATGACCTGTTCTGCTTGTGTCAGGACTGGCTAAAAACAATGTAATCAAATAAGATACATTCCAAAACCTCTTTCCCTTAGCCAGAGTTTATGGTTCTTAAAGGAGGTCACTGAATGCTCCTGTAGGAATTCGGCACTTTGCTTGAGATTAAATGATGCTTTGAGAAGTAAATCAATAATTTGTCCAAAATGAAGATAAAAGTAGATTTGTTTAGAATATTTCACACTGAGGCATATTATGGCCTTATTATTCAGTTGTTTATCATAAAGTATAGTAATGAGTAACTGCTGCAAATTATTTGGGAACTGCTATGACATTTGTTTTTAAACGGTGCAGTTGTGAAATGGGAAAATTTAAACGGTTCATGATAACATTCATTTATAAATTTTAACATTAACTGAATACATTAGAAGAAGAAATACAAGAAGAAAGAAAGAAAGAAAGAAAGAAAGAACGAAAGAAAGAAAGAAAGAAAGAAAGAAGAAGAAGGAAAGAGAAAGAAAAGAATGAGATCAGAGCAAATTCCAGTTCTCCTCTTTAGATCAGAGTTTTCAAAGGTTGCTGATAAAGCAGTTTACAGTGGAACCCACCTCCAGTTAATCTCAGATCTCTTTCCAGTGGGATGCACATTCAGAGTAAATGCGCCAAATGTGCGCCAAATTATCAATTGTCATGTAGTTGGTGACAGACGGGCTCGGAGAAAAGCAGATAAACCCGGGCGTGGAGTAATCACCCTTCTGCGGAGTTAGCCATTAATTCAGGGTTAAAGTCTATTTGCATTTAGACAAAGGCAGATCGCCCATCCATCATCAAGTTGAGGGGAAGAAGGAGGGGTAAAATACTTCTCCTGTTGTCCTCCTGCGTTTACATAGGTGCGAGCTTAAAACCCCCAGATTTCCCCATTTGCAATCCGACACCTTTTACAGGAGATTTCTCCAAAAACCAGAAATATTACTCTACATTCTCCTGGTTAAACAAGGGAGGAGGAAAACAGGAAGCATCAGATAAAAACATCGCCCCAATAGCCAGTTTCCCACGTAGGTGAAAAAAAAAAAAAAATTAAAAGGGAGCGATATTTGTGCTAGAAACTCCAACAACACAAGGTAATTATGATATCCGTTTAAATTGACAAGCCACTTTTATTTACACGAGCCTATGTTCATGGAAAATTGGAATTGGCCAGAACTTGTTCCTATAAGTGATGCCACTAGTTGAACATAGATGATATAATACAATATAATATAA
>JBBPDH010000104.1:31027908-31042636 GCA_037974565.1 Clupeocharax schoutedeni
ATAGTGTTAATGTTTTTCTGCTTTGGATTTGCTGGTGATATAGACTCCAGGTGCTGACTAGTCTATGCAGAAAAAAAGAATATTTCTAAAGTTTAAAGACCCTTTACACTTTGTAAATCTGTAAGATTGTAAAAGAACTATATATCAAAGACAGAAACCATTTAAGAACTTTTATTTTTAAATAAAAAAATGTACAGCTCAATCTCTGCTTTGGATCTTCTGGAATATGGTAGCCTCAGTGTATTCCTGATAACAGAGAAATAGAAGATTATTATTATTATTATTATTACTACTACTACTACTACTACTAATATTATTATTATTATTATTATTATTATTATTATTATTATTGTTGTTGTTATTCATAGAAATTTCCAGTTTTTTTGACAATACAAGAAAATGGCAATATATTGCCATGTTACTGATATTCAAACTGATATTTTTATGATTAAAATAAAATAAAATAAATTGCATCATCAGTTCCTCCCTAACAGCTGGTAGGAAGGTAGATGGTCAGCCCTGTGATTTAAGGGCTCTGGGCTAAATTGTGCTCTCTGGGCTCTTTGCAGACAATACCCCACTGACGTGTAGGCTACTGGCCATATCTGAAGTCTCAGCCCCCTTCCTCTGCTCTTTGGTCTCTTCGCTCCACCTCCAGTGGCCCATGGCTATGACTGGCAGACAGAGGCCCAGGAGATTTCAGTGGAAAAGCTCTCTCTCTCTCTCTCTCTCCCTCTTTCTCTCTCTCTGTGAGGAACGAGTATTGAATAGGGGTTGGACAGAGAGTTTGAGAGTGCTTGATCTGTGGGGGTAGGGAGGAGTTGGATTGGTGCTTATTTAATTGGCTGCTGGACCTCCTGGAGTTTCAGCATTTCCACAAAATAGGATGAACCCCCTCCCTTACACACACTTACCCCCAACATCTTTTCCACCTAATGTAATTACGATTCCCGGGGTTGTATCACCACGCATCGACTCAACATGCATGCAAAGAATAAAGAATAGCACAGCAGAGAACATGGCGATCCTGAGTTTAACCCTTTCTGCTTTCAGCACTTTGACATTTAGGGCAAGTAGCGACACCATCATCATCTGAAGTGGCAACACAGTATGCTGTGGGCCACATTACAAACCAATGCATACATGACCTATGGACTGATTGGTTTGTATTGCTTAAGAAATACTAATGGAGATTTATGGTGAGGGAGCCAAGATGAACACAGGATTTCTAAATCATGTCTCAAGTAGCTTCCAATGTGATATATGCATGTCTACTAGCACATTTTTCAAACAGTCAGTTCTCTGTGTCTGAAAATTGTAATTATGGTACAATGTCTATTATTCTACATCAAGAAATTACTTTTCATTATTAGTAATATCTCAATGGGGAACCACAATTGAAGTCTTAGTCTATTTAAAGCCACATTCTGGGATTTCAGACCCCACAGAGTGACATTTGTAGTAATGGATTTTCTAAAAATTTGAAAAAAGGGGGACATGTTGTCCTAATTTTTTAAAAATTCTGAAGAACAAGCAACGAATGAAATATTAGATATTTAGTAACCCCTTATAAATGGAAAATGCAGTATATTTTGGACTGACTGAATATTTGTATATTTCTATTTACGTCATTCTTCTAAGCATTCCTTTGTTGGTGTTAATAGGAATAGAAGATTGTCACTGGTATCCTACAAAACCCAAAAATTTGTCTTTTTTTCATATGCGTTGATGACAGGGTGGTGCTCCTATTCCATCTTGACACCAATGTGACATTTTTTCACCTGGCAGCTCTTATAGCACATATTTCTTGATGGGCCTTGAAGCCTGAAATTTTCTCAAGATTATGAGATGCAGTTGAAGTGGAGGAGGCGCACTAGGAGGCAGAATGTTTTTCTATGGACATTTTCTCCAAGCTTTGTCCCAGCCACTGCAAATAAAGGGTTGGAAAAGTCTTGCTTATGAAATGCTGCAAGAGATCAAGGGGGCAGGTGTGGCAGCCCCAGAGGAAGTAAGGGCTTTAAGGAGAGCAGTGGGGTTCTTCATGGAGGAAGAGAAGGAGCAAGATGGGGGAGGGTGCAGGTATACTCTTTAAAATGGCCCTAAATTGTTTTGCCTTTGACATATGGTTCTAGGAAAGACCTTTAATTGACAAAAAATGTGTACATTACATGGAGGTTCTTTAATCTTTCTCATTAATAAACAGTTTTAATAGAACCATCTACTGAAATGTTGTTTGGAGTAAAAGTTGTTTCTTCTATGGGAAATCCCCAAAAACATTTAAGAACCTCCATGCAAAGCTAACTGTTTGTGATGCTGAGAAGACATTTTCCTTTAATCATAACAGGAAGGCTGTAAAAGATGACTTTGATTGATGGGAATAAGAGAGTTTGCATGTGCATGTATATAAATGCATATGTACATACTGTATGTGTAAATGTGTTTTTACGAGAAGCAGCACAAATAGACCTAAGGATAGACCAACCAGATGTTAAAGCAGAAGGGAAGGGGTTGAGGAAGGTCATGCAGGCTTTCCCTCTCGTCCTCTGAGTCCCGTCGAGCCTTTAGACTCATCTCATTCTCATTCTCCACCCTCTTCACTGCCTGTACACACGATGTCATGTTTATGTGTGTGTGTGTGTGTGTGTGTGTGTGTGTGTGTGTGTGTGCGCTGCACCTCAAAGCGCAGAGTAGTCACAGTTAGATGTGAGGACATGTGCTCATGACTAGAGTCTGTTCAGCTACTGGAGGTGACTGCAGTCCGTTTACTGGTAGTATGTTCACAATCATTAAAGATCCACATTTGTATGATTTGAAACCAAAATGTTTGGATGATAAGATCCAAAAGATTCCATGCAAAGGTGAATAAAATGTTTCTTTAGGGAAATGGCATAGAAGAACCTCTTTTGCGACCCCAAAGGAACCTTTTTTTAAGAATCAGACATAATAATGTAAAGGTGGTGCACAATTATATTTTTTCTAGAACAGTCTATCCAGTCCAAGTACTAGTTGGTATCCTACACCTTTAAGTATATCAACCCATGGAAAAATATAAAATGAGTGCAAAGGACTTTTTCAAGGTTTAAACAACCACCCCATAATGTAAAGGAGGTACGATATTCAGCAGTATATAAAGGAACATTTGGAAACCTCTGTTGTTTAGGTGGAACAACACTTTGGGGGGGAGCGCAAGATGAAAAGTTGCAAGATGCAGAGTTTATGTATCAAAGGTCTGATCTGCAAAGCTTCTCATGCAATAGACAGGGCAAACCTTTGAAGGCTCCCCCTACTGGTATGACAGCTCACTGCAAGCTTATCATCCCTGACCCACAGTTGATCATCAGATGAAAAGAAGCAGGAGGTCTAATTTCGTCTTTCCACTATCCCCAAAATGTTTTATCTGGCCAGCAGTAAAGAGATTGTGCTGGTGGGAGCCCCAATCGGAGCTAAGGAACAACATGGGATGAATGGGTTATCATATATTTAAGGCGCTAGAATAGAATGTTTGAAGTGCTAGATATAGCCTGAATTAATAGGGCTTCTAGTGAGCCTAACTGAACCATGTGCAGGACATAGATAACTATGAGAAAGGAAATTAAATTCCTATACAAGGGTATGATTTTTAAAAAGCATGTGGGGTTGCACATATGGAAAAAATGTCAATTGCTGAAGGTTCTCACAGAATCTCATTAAGAGATTTTATAGGAATTATTCAATAAAACCAATTGTTTAAGTTACAGTTGTATTGTATAACAAGTTCTTTGGGCCATCTTGCTCGCAGATTGGAACATACAAGTCTAAACAGAGTAAGAGTGTGTTACAGAGTGACATACAGGCAGAGCTCAGCAGTAAACAGTAACACCTGCTGTATGTATAATTCATACAAGACACACATACGCATACGCAGACACACGTCTATGCATACATATATGGAAGACGTAAAACATCTGCAAGGGATTTGTTCTGTGAATTGATACCCAATCATAAATAACATGAACATTCGAAACTCATTTGGTTGGCTGGCAATGACCTCAGAAGGGTTGAGAGGAGCGGGGTTTCTTAAATGGAACAGAGGGGTATAAATAAGAGGGAGGAGGACCCTCAGACCAGAGCTGAGTGACTCCAAATGAAATGGAAGATAATCTTCATATGGCATCTGGTTTGTTTAGAACTGGAGGGGACCTGGTGCCCCCCTTTACCAAGGCAATCACTGACTACTCAGTGGTGTATTTTAGTGCCCTGCTAGTTTCTGTCCAATGAAAGTTTCTGAAAAAAAGAACGATATCTGTTAGTCATTAACTGCAGTCATTATGAGGCATCACTTTCTAAAGCAGCATTCGTTGTTACCTAATGATATAAAGGAATGCTGTTCCAAGCCCTGTTTATCTACACGTGTGTAGATGTTGGTCTCAGAAGAAGGTAGATTTAAAAAAAAAACAGAAACATTTGCTTCTTTGTAAGCCGATCATATGTCGGTGTACAGAACAGGCTTTATGTGGAAGTTGGAAAAGTCAATTTAGTGGGTATGCTTATGTATATTCCAATTTCCAACAAGTTTCCAAGAACATATTTGTGCTGTTTGAAGATGTTTATGTAATGCTGTTTTTAATTCAGAGCTGGCAACACTTAAAGTGTTTCTGTCATGAATCCAGCACACAAATAAAGAAATTCCTGTCCGTGTGTATATATGTACATATTTATATATGTACGCGTGTATATATGTACATATATATCTGTGTATGTCTATGTATATATAACATTGGTTACACAATTCAATACACCGCACCAGCACTGTTGGTGTCATTTGGTCATTTCTTAGTCTAGTTCTATTTTTTCATTCTTTATTATTTAAAATATGACATTCATATTCAACTGATGCACACATTTAAATCGAGTTATTTTAAAGAAATACTTAGTGAAATTTTCTTTTAAAGCCATACACCATTTTATTTGAGTTTTCTTATTGTCAACAAATAATAGGATGTGGCCATCAGGTGTAAGTGGTAGATATTTCGACAATATAGTAAAAGAGATAAATCGCTGTATATTGTTCTATTCACACTCTTTTTATGTAAGCCCTAATTTCTGACCCACCTGTCCCTAATTACCTCAGAGTTTCACAGCCTGTTTGAAAACAGATTTCATTGCATGCTTCAGTTGTATCATCAAAGATTTTTTTTTTGCCTAGCGTTTAGGCAGGTATCTCATGGGGCAGCAGTCATATTCCTGTGGATTTTAGTTCAGCCTGGGCGGCGTGGGCTTAAATATTTTGACAAAGTGTTCTTTAATCTGAATCAGCTTGTTTATGTTCTCGCCTCTGCAAAGGGAAACATACAAGAGGAGTCGCTTTGACAATATTGCATGTGTTTCTTATCAAGGCATCCAGACACACACATGTCCAAACTGCTCAAAAGGCCAGACAGTGCTGCTCCCCCTGCCTGTGAAAGGTGGAGATGTAGCTAAATGTGTATATCCAGCCAGTGTTTGTCAAACCTTGCCATAAAGTGTTTTCCCTTCCCCTATGCACTGCAGAGAACTTATTAACATGCATTTCTTCAGGTTAACTGGGTGTTTTTGAGCAGGAAAAATACTACATTGTGCAGGATATTCCATCACCAAGAACCATCTGTAGCCTTTTTCAATATACAACACTTGTCATTTAATCATACATAATCTATCCAGATTTCTAGATAGCATTCTTTGGACCAATGCCACTGAAGAGCCATTTTCAGTGCTCTGAAGATCCTTTCAATCTTTGGATCTATGAAAAATATATTTTGTAAATTAGCTGAATGTCTGTGAGAATGACATTCCTTTTAATAGTTCAAGGAACCTCTGTTTGCTAAATCAAGCAGAGCAAGAAAATTACAATATTTGCATCAGCTTGGTGTAATGCAGCAAACCCATAAAAGGCCAAATCACACATAATCTACCCTCTTAAAATTAAACGTGCCACAAGGTGTTGTTTGGACTGATGCAACAGAAGAGCTACCTTTGACTCCTTAAAGAACCTTTCAATGAATGTTCCTTCAAAGAACCATTTTTGAAAAAGTGAATGTGTTTACTGAGATTGAAATTTACTGAGTTGTGTACTATTTTTTCCAGAAGTGTGTGGCTAGGCCAACAACCTGGAGCCATTCCATATAATTATTTTTCATGTCTTCATGTATCAACTTATCAATTTTCCCAGTCGCTCTCTCTACCTACACATGTCCCTTGAAATCTTTCCTGTTGTACTTTTATTTTCCGCTTCCCTTCCGTCCTCCTCCTCTAGTCAGCAAGGCTTTTGCTTTGTTTCTGTCAGTAGCTGACTGGAGGCAGGTGGAGGGGAGCCCATGTGCTTTCCATTTGCACAGGGGGGCTGAAACGGCCGCAATTAAAACCAAATGCGCAACCTGTGGCTCGTGCATGCAGCAGGCAGGGAACCGCACTCGTGCACACACACACACACACACACACACACATACATGTACCGGCAAGGAGCAAAGCGAACAAAAGTACTTCAGATTTATTGCTTGGAAATGAAATGATTGCCTGAACTCTCAGAGTAGACAGAGGCATAAGCTCTATGCAAAAAGCTTGGCTGTATGACGGGAAGAGAAGCATAGAATGTTAAAGTTCTTCTGGTCCAGTCCTGGAAGCTCTGAGGCCGGGGTGAGCAAGGGGCCAGGCTGAGGTCACCAGCGAGGTTCAGTAGGAGAGAAAAAAGGAAAAGGAGAAGTTTATACAAGCGAGTGAAGTTTCTGTGCTGTAGCCAGAATGTCTGCTGACCACACTGCGTAGCTTGAGGACATGGAGGCTGTGATTAGAGCAGAGCAGCTAGGGCAAAGCCAGGGGTGAGGCTGGTCAGGTCGAGCATAAGTACACCCACATGTTCCTGGGCTGGATGTCCGTCTGCCCAGTGGGCAAATTCACCCTACCCCTGACATCCCACAAGCCCTCTCTCACCCAACACTCTGACCTCACACTGCCCATAATCATTCCTGATCCTCAGCCGCCTTCAAAATGCCCTAAATAGCCCAGCGGACTCATCGTGGTACACTTTCCTCACCATTAGTGCAGAATGTTGTGGTCAAAAAATTTCCTATGTAGTGCTGGGGCAATTCAATTAACTTAAAATGGTACAAAGACTAGTGGGTGGAGAGCAGGGGTACAGCTTGCAATCGATTCCACAAGAAGATCCAGGTCATATTAAAACAGAAGCTGAATTGGTAGAGGGATGTAAGTCCTTTGGTCCTTAAATATTATTCCCAACAGCAGTTTTATGGTTGAAAATGATCCCTGAATTTTCCAATAAGAGCACACAATGTTTAGCACCTGCAGTTCATGAATGCCAACAATGCCAATGTGCTAGAGCAAGCAAAGCAGTGCTGCATAATGCGATTCTTTTCAGACAGGTTAGATGCTGTACCTTGTATCTCATTCACAATCACTGTTGCCTTGACAAAAAATTTAGCAAAATTATAGGTTTTAAAAAATTAATGTAATGAAATAAGGTTCACTGAAAGTGAGCAACACATGTAGATGTGTAGACATGTAGTGTAACTTGTTTAGAACATTGTAAGGTCTATATTTTAGTGTAAGTCTGTAATAAAAATGATAGAGGCCGACCAGTGTGAATTCAAGTTGACTGCATTAGGCGTATATCTGATTGCAAAAGGATATTCTTCTTTTATCTATAAATATTCTTGAATGTGAATAACATTTTAAAATAACAGAAAAAAATATTAGTTGATAGCGATACAAAAATTATTAGTTAAAAGTATATAAGAACAGCATGTGAACAGGAGCACGAAATTACATTGGTGATTTAGTATGTAATCTAATGGGTTTGGATATATTTAAGTATTTTTTAAAAAGGGTACTTTTACATTTCTAGCAAGAGACCAAGCCATATAATGTTCCTCGAGTAACAGTAGCTTGAAGGGATACTTTAACTGCTACTGAAGCCACTCTGTAGTGCCAGAGTACCAGAACTTCTGATGGAGTATTGGTTTACAGTATTCTTTTGTTTTTCTGCTTAGAATGAATTTCAGGCAGAAGTGACAAGTTGCTTTTATTAGCTTGTATCGGTCTATGGTCAATTTCCTAAGCGGCAATTAGGAAGTAAAGGTGGTGTTGGTGAAGCTTTCTGGTTCTGATGACACTGGAAAAAAGGGATGACATTTTCTGTTCAGACCCATGGTGATGCCTGCTCCCTGTCAGGGACTGAGAGGGCCACCCACACTTAAACCAGCACCCAAATATTTACGCACACTGCGGGCATTTTTCCTCCATTGTGTGGTTTTGAGCTCAAAGCCGTGCTGAAAAATGTGGCCTTGGCACGGGCTGCACACAGCAAAGCAAATTACTACCATTACAGAAAACAAAAGAGGGACTGGCCTGTTTTGGGACACTTCAAAAAAAAGGACAGGGAAGAAAACATAATGACAAAGGGTAGGCAGTTCTATTTCATAACCGCTCTGGCCACCTCTGCCACGTTCCTGCCTGAAGCTCTTTACCCTGACCCAGCTCCATCCACCTGGCTGTCTCCCACAACAACCAAGGCACATCACACACTGCCGCTCACTTTCCTCGCTCACCCCGCCCCAAAAAAACAGAGATAAACTACAGAGCCAAATTTCAGATGGAGAAGAAGAAAGCGAGGGAGAAGACACTAAGGAGAAATATCCTCTTGATAGTGTCCAGGCTGGGCTGGGGGGAGCCCGCAAAGACTGCCCTTGATCAAGTTAGTGTAAGAACAAAGCACAGATTGGGAAGACAGTGCAGGCTTTCATGTGGATGGTTGCTGTCTGTATGCAGGACACTCACTTGTGCACACAGTGCCAGAGTCACTGACTACACATAAGCACAAAGTGAAAACCACAAAATCAAAGGACATATACAGTACAATTAAGATGTCGGATCTGGAATTAACAGGCATTCAGTTATTGTTTCTGTTTTGTTGTGTGTGTGTGTGTGTGTGTGTGTGTGTATACAGTAATGTGCAAACATTATATCCACATCTGCATGTTGTTTTAAGCCATTTTTCTCAGCTTGTGATGCAGCGCATCTTTCTGCCAGCAAAATTAACATTAGAAAAAATGCAAATAAACAAGCAGTAAAAAGAAATCAAGAGAAAAAAGGAGCTGGTAAGAAGAACACAGGTTTGGTTCCAGATTTTTCCTCGATGTCTCCAACCACCGATTGACCATCAGCAGCCCCTGATTTAATTTAATGAAGTACTGATTGAGTTAAACAAGGTTTCTGATTGAAACTAGTAATACTGGACATCCACAAGGAGCACACTGATATATTGTACATGAAATCACAACATCAGTTCCAATATGATGTTATTTGTGTTTATACTTTTTGGTTTTGTTTAGTATATTTAGTAATATTAATGTGGAAAAATCATTCATTGCTCATCTCAACAGCTTTGAAATAGTACTATCACATACTTCTACACAGTACTGTATGTGTATATACCATTTTTCAGCAGGAAGTGTAAAAGTAGCACATTCATAAAAATTAATTACCGTGTCTAAATCGTATTTATTGCTATTTTTAAAAAGACATTTCCTGTTTAGTGTAACATAATTTGTTTTTCTTCGGCTAACCCCAAACCTCTAGCCGCCAGCTGTCCTATAGCAATCTCCTCGCATTTCTGAACGACAGAACGAGGGAGGAGGAGGACACAGAGCAATAAAAAGTGAGAGTGAGAGAATAAGAGAGAGCGAGGAGGGGCTCAAAGATTCCAGTGCATTGGGGTGTGTGTGTGTGTGTGTGTGTGAGTGCTGGGAGAGGATGCCGAGAAAATGGATGGATGTTGATTCTAGTCTGTCACCACTATGTGGCCATTTGGGTCAATATAAAATCCCTGATGTGTCTTTGATTCCTGCTCACTTCTACTGCTGGCTTGCTGTGAATGGAGAAAGGGGGGCAAGGCAGAGATTACAGTGAGAGATATGTAAACTATGCAGAAAAAGGGAAGAGAGTGCACGCCAAGGTTTACATTATGAAAGAAAGAAAATGGACCAAGAGAGAAGAAAACGATTTATGGATGAAAGAAGAAGAGCAGTACGGAGTGTGAGAAGTGGGTGCTGATGCCAGCAGGGCCGGAGTAAGTATGGGGAGCAGGAGACTGGTGCCTTGCCAGCATGTCTTGTTTGTTGGTAATTAAGTTAGTTGAGGTTTGTGTCATCACGTGCCAGTGGGCCGTACTTCAGGCCCACAATAATCCCAGCACACAGCAAGCATCTATCTGTGTCTCTGCAAAACCCATTCATCCAACAGCCTTGTAGCTATTTACTATTATGTCACAAATAGAGAGGTGATAATATTTTACAAGGACTGTTTTTGCAGAAAACATATAGCAACATCCTTATCAATTTGTAACTGTGACATACAGCCCTCCTGGGCCTTTGGGCATAACCTTGTTTTTTAAAATACTGTTGGCAGGGATTAGGGTTTTCAATGTAACTAGATAGCAAAGGGTTCTTGTAAACTCCATAAATAAGACATTTAATCACTCTTTCTAAGTTTAAACCATTCAACTTAACCACCACCACACTGAACAACCACTGTTCTAACCTCTTATTAGGTAGAACTCAGTACACGCACCCCTGATCAAAAGGAATGTAGCATTTAGGTGTTCACTCCAGTAACTCAGTACACCCAACAGCATTATAATTATTTAAATATAATAATAATAACAAACATATGTGAGGACTGAATACACCTTTATGGCTGTAGTGAGTTTTTAGAGGAAATTTGGCCAGATGTTCTCACTGCAGGTTTTTATATAAATTAACAAGAAAACATGAGAATGGAATAGAAATTCAAAGTGGTGGAGGCAAATTCGGGTATTTTATAAAAGCATAAATTATGCCGAAGGGTGGCCGTATTCCGTTAAGTAATTGTCATTTCTTTTAAAAGCCGTGTATCTGCACCCTTTGAGTGAGAAAGCATAATATGGCGGTTTAGCAGTCCATAAAAATGTAGGAGGGTGGTATGCAAATGTAATTGGAGGGATAGAATGAGTAAAAGGGAAAGAGAGCAGAGAGTGTTGGGTATTCCTGAGCTCCATCTGTTCCCCTCAGTCAGAATGAAGGCGGCAGGACTCAGGTCACTCTCCGGGCAGAACGGTTATAGACACCATCCAAAAGAAATTCATCTGTAGAGCAGAGACAGGGGGCAATAGATGTCTTAACTACATTTCCCCTCACTCCTGAGCAGCTGTAGGTCATGCTTCATGATAAGAAGATGCAAACTCATGCTCAGTAGAGCTCAGGACAGCATGTCTGTTCTCTCACATAAATTGCCTGCACCCTGGGCCTCTCTCACCTGATGGTTCCTTCCTGCACCTGATTACATACATGATCATCTCTGAGTGATTGAAAAATGACTTTTCCTCAAAGAAATATGGCGTTTCCTCAAAGCGAGGCTTGAAGGAGTGAACCAACAGCAGAAATACCTCTGGTGATGAGTGGTGCTTAGGGTTCTTAGGTGGTAAACTAGAGGGTAAACTGAGCAGAAATCAAAGCATTTTTATCATAACATTTTGCTTCTAAAAAAATCATCTATAAAGTGCTCAAAGATCTCCTGTTCTGTGCAATCCAATACCTCCTTCACAGACAGCCACTGAACAGTCATGAGATGCCTTCTTTCTTCACTAAAGCCCCCCACCAAGGCCGTATATCAAAAAATCAGTTGAGTGTTGGCATTCACACACACAACCGCGCTTCATGGAGGGATTTTAATAGGCGCGACTCAGCAGGACACTACACAGGGTCTCTTTTTGCGCCGGCTGCAGGTAACAGGCCCAGCCATTGACGTTGTACAGCATCCCCAGTGGCTTATATATGGTGGGCTTGAGGGGCTAGCTGTAAGCAAGCTGGGGTGGAGAGGCTATATAGATCAACCCATCAGCACAGCTCTTGTCACCCCTCCTTTTTATGAGTGTGTCTTTTTCTTCGCAAAAATTATGGTCGTTTTTTTTACCACTTTATGGGTGTTTGAGTGGAGTTAGCTCAGTCTAATTCGTTATGAAGACCTAATTGAGATACCCTCAAAGTCCTCAGGGTTGGAGAATATTGGGGGAAGGGTTTAAGGTATGGAAAAGCACAGGAGGAAGGAAGGAGGGAAAGAGGGGGAGGAGGGAGGTCTAAAGTCCTGTAAAATAGCTGCCTGTCAGGCGCAGACGCCTGCCATGTCTGCACTGAGGGCGATTTAATGAAGAGAGACACTTCTGCTTTCCCTGAAACACTAACTCTCAACTGCACATTCTCACACACATGCCTTTAGCGCACTTGCAGATAAACGAGTGATAAATTGACAGAATAACTAATCTGGAAAGAAAACAAAGTACCTTTTTAATTACCCCCCAGCCTTGTGCTCTGTGGGAGCAAAAATTACAATTGTCAAACACTGCACCTGAATGCACATTTTTCCCTATACAATTACCATCCTGTTTATGTAACGTTTGCAGGCCTGGCTAAAGGCGGAGGGGATGATGGAATGGATTGAGTTGTACCAAATGGTGTAAATGTCACACTGACACTTTTACTGTCTGCTCACACATGCCAAGGAGATGTGCGATCCCCGTATCCAACTTTGAGAAGACAAAGTCATGTCAACTGTCTGACCCTTAGGGAATAGTATCTATATGATTCTTTGGCTCATTTCTGTCCATGAATAGTTTTTCTGACGCTTTCTACTTGGAACACATGAAAGAAAAATCTGTTCTGATTCGCTGCCCTGCATGGTGCCTCATTCATAAAACAGTGTGGGCTAATTACTTTAATTTGAGCAGACAGACTAACCTGTATAAATAAATGAATATATATTTCAAAGCATTAGTTTTTATGGTCTCACAAAAACAACAGAAAATGTTGTTTCATTTCTATATGTGGACTGCATTGACTGATACGCTTTATTGAATGTTTCAAAAAAGTGACCTCTCAGTTTATGCTGATATGGACTTTTCACAAAGTTTAGATTAAAAAGCTGAACCACTTAGCAAGGAAGCGCTAAACAATATTTTAGCCAAATATAACTCGTTTCTAGTCTGATTTATGACAGATTTTTTTTCAAAGATTAGTTCTTTATGCCTTGGACCTTGACTGATCAGAAATCTCTGGTTCTAGTGCTTTTGATTGATTTTGCTGCTAACATTCTCTCAGGCTTCCATAATAAACGGTAGTGACCTTTGGTTGAATGGCATACCACTCTTGTTTTTTTTAAAAAAAGCCTTTGTTCCTTTTATTCATGATTATCAACATAATAGCCGTTATCTGAAGCCCTTTAGCACCGCTGATGGTTACGAGAGAATGCTTTAATAGATTTGAGGAGGACAAAGGTAGGCAATGTTTAGCTGGACATGTCAGTCTTTTTGTGTTCTGAGAAGTCCTGCATTAAAAAAAAACCCTTTCACAGACCTGGTTGATGTGTAATTAAATGTGATTACTGAGGCAGTTTGTGTGTGTCCTTTCTGAGGTCACTCTCTCTCTCTCTCTCTCTCTTTCTCTCTCTCTCTCACTCTCAAGGCTTGCAGCAGGTTTCATCCCCCTTATTTCAGTTCCTGGGGGAGTCTGTGAGGTTTGGTGGCTGATGGGAAATTTTGTGCATGCCTGAACTCACAAAGACTCCCTTTCAGTCGCGCGCATGCTTGACCTCTCACAGTTCAGCACTTTGCTTTGTGCTGGTGTGACCCCACACTGACCAGGGGGTCAGCAGTTCAATCGAGTGCCTGTGTCTAATTTCATCCCGGCTGGAGTGTTCCCCTTCGAATCTGCACGGAAATCTGCTCCACTGGTCTGCTGTCTTGCCCCCCTGTCTCCCCTTCTGCTGCAGGGACCTAATTCCAATCTTCAGGGATTAGGTGTGGAGTGACAAGACCCTCCAGCCAATAAGCTGAATTGTCAGTTCGGTTAGGAGACCGGCGGCACACAATAGCCAGACTTTTCCTGTCTCCCATCTAAACCTGCCCCCAAAAAACAGCCAGTCTCAAATCTTCTCCTCAGAGACCATGTTTATGCCCTGCTCCATGTATGCTGGTCACAACCTCGCTCCTCAGGCCGAGCCACTAACAGCACAAGAGGAGCCCATGGGCCGGATTCCACAAAGCTCCTGTTGCAGATCAACATCCCTCATTCCCGCTTCCCTTTCCTGCTCAAGTCTCTGTCCAAATAAAACCGCATCATGTTTGATCTGTGCAGAGTTAAGTGATGACTGACAGGGGCCATGATACAATCTCCAAATGCATAAATTCTACATTATGCGGATCAAAAGAAAGGCTGTGGTACTGCTGGGCATGACCTCTGCAGTTCAACAGAAAGCAGTAAATAGGCAGAAATGGATTTAATTGAATAGAATTAAATTTTTTTGCAGTACTGTTACAAAGTAGGTCTACTGTTGTTTTTGACAACAGACACTGGCTCATAGATTATACTCCACAATCTTCATGAGCAGGCAACAGTTGTCATGGTTTCACAAAACTATTTATTGAAAAATTTATATTTTTGCATGATTTATTTTGTGAGAATGAAGAAACCTTTTATATCAAATTTTGAAAAAAGTGAGGATCAGTCATTCTATTTTGGCTAATAAACTGAACCACTTAGTAAAATGTGTTAGGGATGCTCACACTTAGAGTTACAATGCACCAGTTGGGTGCAGTTGGATGGCCTAGTGGTTAAGGCATCCGCCCTGCGACCAGAAAGTCCAGGTTCGATCCCCAAGGCCGCTAGGC
>JBBPDH010000104.1:31050889-31067113 GCA_037974565.1 Clupeocharax schoutedeni
AGAGAGAGTATGTGTGTGTGAGAGATTCAGTGTGTGTGTGTGTGTGTTTGTGTGTGTGAGAGAGAGAGAGTGAGAGAGAGAGTGTGTGTGTGTGAGAGATTCAGTGTGTGTGTGTGTGTGTGTGTGTGTGTGTGTGTGTGTGTGTGTGTGTGTTTGCGTGTTTGTGTGTTTTGTGTGTGTGTTTTGTGTGTGTGTGTGTGTGTGTTTGTGTGCGTGTGTGTGTGTGTGCGTGTGTGTGTGTGTGTGTGTGTGTGTGTGCCTGCCTGCCTGCCAGCCATTTCTCACTCCCTGGCACTATATTGGCCCTGCGTTCCTGTTGTCCACGCTAGTTATATTGATTCACAGTGCCTCTCAATGTACGTATTGGGACGGTAACGCCGTTCCACTCTAAAGCCAAACGTCGATATTTAGTCGTAATTTTCGGTGACGAAAGCAACACTTAATTTATTAATTTGAATTTAATCGTGGCAGCCAAAATCGTGATCGTGATTCGATTAGATTAATTGTGCAGCTCTATGTGAAAGTGGTGCTCATGGACAGTGCAAATCAGGAAGGGATGCAGATCAGTAGAGCCTCGGTGACCTGACCCAGATGATAGTTTTAGATGTACACATTTTTGTAATTGCCTTTTATCTGTAACAGTGATTTCAATACACACATCACCCTCAGCTCAAATGCTAGGTCCTTGTGCTTTAAGGGGCTTGATGCTACTTTTACTCCCACTCTCCCTCAACCACTCAATCCTCCCAAGTGAAAAACATTTTGCATGTATTAGCACAAGTTACTCTAATTTTCAGCGAAATCCATCACAAGCTAATGAATGTTTCTCTGTCACAGCTAATGCATCTGTTTCATTTAATGTAATGGCCTGGCCTGGCATAAATGACTCATAATTCTGTCTTGATAATGGTTTAAAACTGCCATAATGTGCCCTGGCGGTGCTGCCAACTGCAGTAACAGGGCTGCTACACTATTTTTACAGAGTTGTATTCGATACTTAATGTTAATGTCATAACATTTTTACGTTCTCAACGTAACTGTGGCAGAATCATTTGGCAGGTTTTTAGCGTCATAAGTTTTAATGCCTGGATTTAAACTGTGCTTGTAGCTCCGTAATGTGTAGCCACTTGAGATGGCTTTGTGGGCCGTTGAACCCTTCTAGGCCCCCTGTTGGCTTTTAACCCTCTAACCATAATATGTCTTCCCTTTGCCCCCTTTCTGAACTGCCCTACTCCCCCCTCCGTGCTCCGCCTCCCTGACGGGCGCTACCTCGGCTGCTTCTAGATAGTGTTGTCCTCCCTGCATTACGGCCTTATCAGTGGGTCGTGGGTGGAGCGAGTGCACCTGTGGCGAATCAAGGGTGTGGTGCAGTGTCTTCCAATTATCGCCACTACCTTCTGCTGTCACCCGTAAGTAGTTCATGCCCTGGCCTGGAGCGCACTTCCGTCATGGACTCAACCCGATCACTGCATTACCACAACCCCCTTCCCCGCCTTCTCTCTTCACCTTTACCCAATCAATATGTGTGCATTAGTTTCATCTGTTTGTGTGTGAGTATGTGTGTGTAAAGTATTCGGACCATTTTGATTCCCCCCTCACCACAGTGAGGGCCTATGGCTTGGTAAACAGGGCTCCTGGTTTTGGTTTAGTGGACAGTGAATATTCTGGATTCTTAAGGGAAAGTGGTTATCTGTCATAAAGGGTCAATCAATCTCCTCTGACTTTTCGTTTTCTTCTCATTTCATCTTGTTTTTTTCTCCCCTTTTCATTCCCTGCGTTTTCCAGAATTTTCATGGAAATGTTATTTTCATGTTTGTGTCATTAGGTTTTTGGCAGTGTCCTCAGAGGATGTTAGGATCATGAAAGGCTTATATTTTTGCCGGTCTTGACACACAGCTAACTGCCGATACACGAAGCCTGTAAGTACAGGCTCAGTAATGGCAGGGCTTTGTCGACCTTAGGGAGATCAATTCTGTCTTTGTGGTCATTGGGACATTATTTTGTCATCCTACCATTTCTTATAGCTTCTCTTTTCAACTAGGGTTCTCCTTTCTTTCCACTGGCCTTCTGGTCAAAATTCTCTTCCCCTCTTTCTTTCTCGGCCTCTCTCACTTTATGGGATGTGCTGTAACCCTGCTGCTCTCCCCTCCACCACAGATGGTGCTCTCCTCCTTCAAACACGGCCTCCTCAGTGGCCTGTGGCTCAACAGGGTCATTTACGTTCGCTGGGACGGCGTCTTTCGCTGCATCCCTATCTGTGGCATGGCATTCGCCTGTCAGTCGTAAGTACCCACCCCCCCCCCCCTCCCTCTGTCTCCTTGTTGGGTAGTGAGATTGTTTTTTTGTCTTAAACAGAGGGACCGATACAGAGGGTAGCAAATAAGAGGGGCTCCATTTTCATTGTGCAAAATGGCCCGTGATGATTTTTGTTTGTTTGTTTTTGTCTTTTAATGACATGAAAGTCAGCTGTAAGCTGTCAGTGTATCAAGTGTTTGCACTGAGAAAATGGACCCCATCTGCTAGCTGGGACTGTGCTAATCTTTTGCAAAACTACTTCTCCTTTTGTCCTCTCTCTCTGTCTGGGTTATTGCAGTGTGGCACTAATGGTACTAACTTTTTCATTCCAGTAAATGATTTTCACTAAAGCTGTCTCATGTACTCCAACGTATGATGGTCTAGGTCAGGGCTTTTTGTGCTGTTTGCTCATTAATAGTAAAACGTAGCGTCCAGTGACTGAACAGTACATTGGGGCAGTTTGTTGTTCAACAGAAAATGGAATAATAACTTTACATAAAAGTTAGCTATAGCTATGTTATTACAAAGTCATTTTCATTAAAAAAGGAACTTCACAGGTGGTTTTTAATATTCAGTTGTTATTTTTGGTTCAGTATTGGAATTACAGCCAATAATTACCTCCACTAATTTTGTGCAAACTGATCAAAAATAGCTAATAGACACAACCAGCTTCCATATTGCAGGAGACACATTGATTTCTAGTCTGTAAAGAACCCCTATTGTTCTATAGTACATGGGCAATGTTAAATTAACTGTTGTGGATGCCTCCGAATTAAAGTGTTCAGTGCAGAATGGGCATCCCAAATTAATTCCCAGAGGGCTGGTGGGCAGCACAGTTTGGTAGTTCCCTTCCTCAAACACAGCAACTAAACCTAGCATTAAGTTATAACAGGTGTGTTTGAGCACACCTGGGACTGGAGTTTGGGTTTCCTTGTGTAGAATAAACAAATAAATAAATAAAATTAATTTTAAATATGTAAACACGTCTAATAATTGTTTTATAAAATTCAACCTGTTTTACCCTCAGCTTAGTTTAATATATTTGAATTCTAATTTTAAAATGCAGAAATGACCACTATAATAGGATGTTTAGGTGCTGTTAAACCTGTTTATTCCATATTGGTGCATCCTTGGCATCAACTTACTACTTCAAGCATAGACCTGGTGATTAATGGTCCTTACTAATGCTTCCATAAGATCGTGTTTATCAGCTTATCTAATTTTTGTCATAATTGTGAGTTGTTGTGACTGTGGGCATAAGGCCATCAAGCATCTTTAAGGTTTTTGTCACTTTTCAGAGGATCATAACTTTATTTTGACTGAATCTGAACATTTTGTAGAGGAGAGGTTAACATCGGCCGAGTCAGAGTTATTTGAACGGGAGACCCATTCACTCCTTCATTCATCCCTCACTCCTGTTCTCCTTCTGCATGTTTTTTCTCAGCCAGCTTCCCTCTGTCAACATAAGGGTATGTGTGTGCCTGGTGCGGGGAGAGTGTTTGGGTGTGAAAGGTGTGTGTCAGAATTTCTGAATTGTGTACATGTGTGGGGTGTGTGTGTGAGTGAGAGAGTGAGTGAGGGAAGGTGTAAGGGCGGAGGAAGTGTATGTGGTGGGTTATGGTGTTAATGAGTACAGTGATGAAGTAATGCGGCTGACTGTTACCTTCTACACACATTCTCTCTGTCTCTCTCTCTCTCTCTCTCTCTCTCTCTCTCTCTCTCTCTCTCTCTCTCTCTCTCACTCAACACTCACTCAGAGGGTGATGAGTGATGCTTGGCTCTGGCTCTTTGGACAGTGGTCAGAAAGTGTGACACATGATGCCACTTAAGCCAAATCATTAGAGGAGCAGCAAGCCTCTGCCATGTGAGGACATTTGACTCCAGATCTGACCACAAAATGGCGCTTTCAACACGTCCACATATACTTCCAATTAGCTTTACTTACACTAATACACCCCTTGTCTCACATAAAAGATCAAATGCTGCTTATTAAAAACCTCCTTTCTAGTGAAACTTTTACATTCTTAGATTTTGGATTGCAGTAGATACACAAAGGTCAGTAAACTTTAACTGCATCAGTGTAAGTCATTTTATTTTTTAATACACAGTAAAGTCCATGTTTTAGTACTATGAGGTGTTAGCTTGGCACACAGGCTTTACGTTTAAAGTGTAAATACCACTGTAATGTGTAAACACTATAATGGTGTTATTTCTGTCGTAAAATTGTCATGACAGCTTATGTAAAGCCTCAAGTAACACTTTTCAGGGTAGGTGTCATGATCATTTTAGGAGTATCACAAAATAATTACAGTGTCAACACTTTTTCCCACCCTCTTTTAATATAGACACTGTCAGTTTAGTGGTATTTCAGTGTATGAAATCATCGCTGAAAAGCGTAGAGCCAGCCCACAGCCTGTAATTCTGTAAAGGAAGGTTTTACTAGGTCATTCTCCATTTCTCATAAGAGATAGTGAGAGTCTGAATGCTGTGCTTGTAGCATGGTTGTAAAAGCTATTGATTGTCAGTCCTACTCAGTCGAAGCCAGGCTCTCTCCTCTTTCTCCTCCCTCCCCTGGTTTTTATTGCCAGTGGGCTCCAGCTATGAGATTGGCTGGCCTTTGGCTCCAGACCAGGCTTTGGCTAAAAAGCACATAACACAGTGCTGTATATTCCAATAAAAATGAGAATGGGCTCAGACTGTGTCTGAGAGCGAGCAGCGAGTGGGTGAGAGAAAGAAGGCCCAAACAAAAGCCCAGGCTGCCAAGAAACTTTATAACGTTCTAAAATCTGACCAGCACTTGTCGCTAATATATAGCCATTGTAAATTCCCCATTTAATGTTTCATTGGCCTCAGGTTTTATTGGTTGTCCTGATGACACATATGGATTTTTTTTTTTGTTCTTTTTGTGGCTTTTTTCCCCCCATTCCTCAGAGATAGCCAGCTCTTCATCATTTGTCCATTCTACCCTTCCTTCATGTATCCGCTTCTATTTTATGACTTTTATTCATCTGAAATAAATGACAATCACAAAAGCATGAAAGCTTCTTGATCACATATCTGCTCTTTCGCATGTTTTCTTTACCTCCTAGTGCTTGAGCTCACACTTAAGTAGAGATTTTTTTTTTAAGTGACTACCAGAACAGACTTATGCCGATTTGTATTTATCATAATAATTGTATATGTAAAAATATAAAACAGTTTTTTGTTGTTTGAGAAGGTCTGTATGTGGGACCTGTTTTGTACAGTATAAAAGCTCCTCTGTTTTATAGGCAGGTGCTGCCAACATATGACAGCCTGGATGAGCCCTCGGTCAAGAGAATGAGCACCATCTTCACGTCCTCTCTCAACGTTGTCACCACCTTTTACATCACTGTAAGTGTGTGCCTGTGTGTCTCTGTCTCTCTTTCTGTGTATTGTGTGTGCTTGAGGGGGAGATATGAAGAGAATTAAAATTTTCTCCAGTGATTTCAGATTTTGAATGTGCACAATTCAACCATACTATTCTCCTCTGCCTTCTTTTAAATATCTGCACTTCCATCACAGTTTTTAAGCTTCTTTTCTTTTATTGATATTCTGTGAATTCTGTTCATTCTTTTGAAAGTGAAAGCGTTCATTTGTCATACGTGAACACACCACAGCACACAGTGTGAACAGCACAAAATACTTCATCTGCATTTAACCCATTCACCAAGTGAAGCAGGGGGCAGCAGGAACACAGCGCCTGGGGAGCAGAGTGTGAGGACAGTACCTTGCTCAGGGTACCTCAGCAGTGCCTAGCGGTTTTGGGGATCGAACCTGGACTTTCTGGTCGCAGGGCGAATGCCCTAACCACTAGGCTACCAACTGCTTCTATTCTTTTATTTTTTTATTTATTTTATGCTTAGTGTTTTTATTCTATCCATATATAGTCCATTGGAATGACTTTTGTGAATGATGACAGATTATATAAATAAACTTGACAATTTCAGATATTTTCTTAGACTGAAAATGTCTTCTTGTTTACCTTATCAGAACTATATAAGACTTATTTTGGGGCTACATTTGAAAGACATGGTCCAAATGTGATTTCAGTTGTTAGACACTGTTGAATTTCATAGAACTGTATGTCTAAAGCTTTCTCTATTTTTATGTAATTATTTGTTGCTTATTATAAGTATGACTGCCTGCCGCCCATTGTCCTTTGGAGATTTTTAAGGCTTAAATGATTTATACATCTAAGTTGGAATGCTTTAAAGCCAGGTTTCTCAACCAAGGCAATCAGTCTTTTGATTGGGCCACGAATCTAAAATTGAGACAAGCCATTGGTCTGCAATAGGTTATTTAATATCATCTAATGTGGCCAAGTGGGCCTTGGAAATATGCTGTGATAGATAGGTGGGCCTTAATGTTGAAAATGTTGAGAACCATTGCTATAAAGGATATCAAAGTATTTCCATTCTGGAATCTAAATTGAATATGGACATGATTCTTCTGCTGCTTTCGGTTATTGAATAAGAACAGAGGAGCAGAAGAGAAAGAAGAAGGAGAGACTGTAGACGTGTGCTCACCTCATTTTGTTCTGTGATTTCCATCTGGTCCTGCAGGTGATCAGTCTTCTCCATAGCGCACAATGATACTCTAAAGCCCCCTGCCTTTTTCCAGTGTAAACACAGAGGAATAGGTAGAGCAAAGATGGTCTGAATGGCACTGTCTCCCACACCATAAACATCAACCCACTTCATCAGTCTCTGACGCCATCCTCCTTTAGTCCTTCATAAATATTTTCAGGAGCAAGCAGTGTGTGTGTGGAATGCTATTTAAGAAATTGTTAGATTGTTCTTTGTCCCCTTCTCCTTTCTAAACGCTAGAGTATACGTGTTACCTTGAGAGCTAATAGGGCTTTCATGTGTTTTTCAGCTGTTCCTGCATTCCCACTTTTGTATTTCATAGCCTCTCGCTTTCTTTCCCCGAACAAATGCAAGGGAGAAAGGGGGGCTGCATATGGAGTAGTGTGGGAGCTTTGTGGCACTCTCAAGGACTTCTGTCTGGTGTTGTTCCTGGAGGATCCCTTTATTTTCCTCTGAGGATAGATCAAGGCCAATTTGTGGAGGGAGAGTCCTCCTGCCTTTTCTCTTTACTGTGGGGATGCAGAGGCCAGTAGGATCAAAAAGGACTTTGAGAAAAAAAAAAACGTGTTTTCCTTGCATAGTTCTTCGCCATTGTTTTTGCCAAGTAAACAAAATATCATTGTGCCATCTAGAGACGTGAGGTCATCAGATATATCAAACCGAAGTTTGGGATGTTATTTTAAGGTGTTGTGGTGGTTTCTTACAAAGGCTACCATTAAGGTGTCATTTAACGTTGGAGATTATTGTTTGATAGCGTTGATGTTTTTTGTGTTTTTTCACACACACACACACACACACACACACACACACACACACACACACACACACACACACACACACACACAAACAGTGTCTGACCACTTTGTTTCTATTTTTTTTCTACTCTACAGGTTGGGTTTTTCGGCTATGTAAGTTTCACGGACACCATAGCTGGAAACGTGCTGATGAACTTCCCCTCAAACCTGGTAACAGAGATGATCCGAGTGGGCTTCATGATGTCTGTGGCGGTCGGTTTCCCTATGATGATCCTGCCCTGCAGACAGGCCATCAACACCATGCTGTTTGAGCAGCAGGTGAGACTAGGCCTCATCACCCACTCTCTCACCAACGGTATTGTCTTAATGCTGGTGCAGAGTGTTGCAGTCAGACTATAAGTGAACATAAGATTGTTGGCCAAACCTTTTCCAGTGGTTAAAGGACCAACCCAATTTATCTTGGTTGTCAGCAGTAGGTTCTCTGTAACAAGGTCTAAGCTCAGCTCTTTGAAATCAATCTTAGGCCATCTTAATAGTTGGTTTTCAAAAGGTTTCTCATTACATAGGTCAACAAAAGTGACTAAGTCGTTGTGATTTTTGATTAAAAATAAAAGCTGTCTCAGTCCTCTATCATGTTTATTAGTGGTTCTCGAATCAGTCCATAAATCAGTCAATTTTTTTCTTTGTTTTGGTGTATGAGGTGATGGATTGGAGCAAAAAATGTGATGGTCTTGGGGTCCCTATGGGCCACTTTGGGAAACACTGGATTATATGATAGTCGTTCCAAAAGATCGCAGTGTACTGCTGGGGCAATGTGACTCCTAATGTTTCATTACATCATAAAAGAAGAAATTACCTGTTGCCCAGACAGTACAGGAAACACATAATGGTTCAGTTAATCAAATCATAGTGGATGGATTAATTGATTCTAGAAATATCTGTATGTTTTTTATCGGAACCAGTCCATGTATCTGTCAGTGTGTAATCTCATCTTCTGATCCTTCTCTTCTTAGTTGTTCTTACCTGGTCCAGTGTCTTGTTACATACCAGCCTAGTCTAAGCCAGTAGTGCGGCTCCAGACAACACTTGGCTTGCTAGCTTTGTGTCTATAAGCCGTTAGACAGTCACTACATAGTAGACAGATTCAGGAAGGAAATAAAAGCGTGGGATTGATGATGAGAGAGAGAAAGCTCCTCCATAAAGCTGCCGAGACACTGGCTCTCAGTCTTAACGCTGCTATGCTGATTCAGCTCACATGCCAGCACAAAGACACAGGCAACCATGCAGACATGCTGAAAGGTTTTGTCCAGTTTTTACATTTAAGCAGATCTTTCAGAATCAGCATTCATGTTAGTACTACCATCCTCGTGTTTGTCACATTAATGCTTCTGTCATCCAGAAATATCAGTGTAAATTTTTGGAAAAGCTCGTCCCTTCTTTTCTGGTTCATCCAATCTTATTTTATGTTTTTCAGCAAAAGGATGGCACGTTCGCTGCTGGTGGATATATGCCACCGCTTCGCTTCAAGAGCATCACTCTCTGCATCGTCTTCGGGACTATGTTAGGGGGTATCCTCATCCCAAATGGTTAGTGTATACATATTAAAATGAGTCTTTGTCTCTGTGCCCGTCTGCTCATTTAAATTCTGGTTCCCCTACCTAAAGTTGTAGTGAGTTTGACCTTAATGCCTCTGACACTTATACTGACGTCACACTCCACTTCATTCCATTCTTTAAAACTGCTCTCCATCAGATGTTCTGTCACACCATCTCCTCCCGCTCTGCAGCATTCATTCATTATCAGTAAAGTGGGATAATAAAGACGTGCGTTTTTAGGCCGAGGATGGCCTATGTTTTATTCATACTTTGTGGAGATTGGCTATTGTTGGCATGGATTCTGCTTGGCTCTGTGGACCCAATTAGGCTAATAGAGTGGGAGAGGGTGAGCCACACAAAGGGGATTGAAAGGGGAGGCATAGCTCTGTCCTCCATGATGGCTCCACTGCCCGCCAGTGTCCTTATGGCCACAAATCCAGCCATAGGGAAACAGACACTGCAGGGCATAAATTTGAGTGAAACAATATGGCTGCTCTTAGGATGAAGGATGCACTGTGGGCCCTGTGCCCAGCCCAGCAGTGTGAGGGCAGCATGGAGAAAAGATGTTTTTAGAGAAAGCGGTGAAAATGTGATATAGTGAATCAGAATGTATTTTCTGTATGTATTTTTTTTTTCCAAAATGTTTTGGAAACATTTTTATTATTTTGGTATGTAATATGATGCATAATAAACCTCATTGTTTGCATATTTCAGTGGAGACTATCCTGGGACTGACAGGTGCCACTATGGGCAGCCTGATATGCTTTATATGTCCTGCTCTCATCTACAGGAAAATCATGAAGAATGGCCTTGCAGCTCAGGTACGGCACACAGAGAAGCATATCTGTGATTAAGTGTTTGTCTCTCTATTTCTATCTATGAGCGATTACCTCTGTATGTTGATTTCAGATTGGTCTAATAGCCCCATTTATACTGTAATCAGTCAGTACAGCTTTGAAACTAAAAGCATCGACGCGTCACTGTCTCATGCACTGGTCCTTAGGAACTGTCGGAGAAAGGCAGTTTTGTCTTTCAGCACATATTGCTGTATGTAGTGGCTCATTGAGGCTGGGGCAGAATACAAAATGAGAATGTTTAATGTCTCTGCAGGATCTCTGCTGTTGAATTGATGACAGTGAATGCACAAGTATGAGAAATGCATTTGCGCAGCGACCGTGTGTGTGCTTGCGCACAAACATGCATGTTATGGCAGCTACTGTACTTAGTCTCTTTTTAATGTACATTGTCATTAGCTTTGAGGTGCCCACAGCTGTCAAGTGTTTGTATGCATAAGCGTGTACTCAGGGACGGCCTTATTTGGTGCTTAGGGATGTTCTTTCTTCTTTAGATGTGATTACTTTCATCTCCACAGAAACAGACCAGTCAAAATCCATCATCATGTGGCCAATTCTGTCAATATGGTCCCTCCTATTTTGTCCATCGCTCACAGTTTGCACAGGAAATGTGGTCTCTGAACAAGCAGCATCATGGCATTCATCGTTATTTAGGGCAGCCATGCCCAAGTGACAGTGCTGTGCCATAAGCATCACAGGCCGATAGCCACTCTCTATGCCTCTGAGAATGCCCGGTGTTTTTGCCCAGCCAGAGAGTCTGCCCAAAAGGGTGGCACTCCTTATTTGGGTAATGCACAAAAGAGAATTGGCAATTGTTTTTTTTTTTTGTTTTTTTTTTCTCCTGCATAATGGCCACAGCAAATGTTTGGTTTGGCATGAGAGTATAATGCCCCCCCTGCCAGGATAGTGCCCCTTTTTCATGCCAAGTGGCCTGAAGCATCTTATGCCACTGGTGCCAAAAGAATGCCCACAGAGCAAGGGGATGCCGGACTGGGCAAAGCCTTTTTAATAGATGTCAACTTAGTTTAAAATGCTATTGAATACAAGCTGCTAATTAATGAATACAGTTGCCTGAGTAAGAGAGAATTCTGTTTCATGGCTAAATTATATGATTGCAGCTTTTTGTTCATCAGCGTTCTGTTTCTCACTTTTTCCCCCTCTCTAGCTGGTTTTATGGGTTGGCCTTGGGATTCTTCTCTTAAGCACCTTCACTACTTTATCCATCTCCAGTGAGCCAGACCCACCCTTTGTGCCCGACAACGACAAACTGCCAGACTTCGCTGTGCCAGAGCTGCCCAAACACCATGGTACGTTTTTGTACACAGAGAGAAAATGAGAGAGAGAGGGAAACGGGTAAATTGTAGAGTAAGAAAGAAAGAAATAGTGTGTGTGTGTGTGTGTGTGTGAGAAAAGGACATGGTGTATAGAGGGCAGGACGAATAGAAGTAGGCCTTTCAGTGGCGCTGTGACCTGAATGATGCCCTTCAAACCTGAGCGCGTGCCGTCCCACAGCAGAAGTGAGACGGCCGCTGGCGTTTTCCCGTTCTAGCTCCAGTCAGGGGAGTGGCCGGGAGGGCGTCCAAATACAGGAGAGGGCAAAGGAAATGACGGAGGGACTCAAATTCCCCCCACTGTATAAAGGGACGAGGATCATAAAAAAAGTGCACAAGGGCAGTTCAGACAGCTTTATGTCCCGACACCCCTTTTCTTTGCTTTCTTTGCTCTCGTGCTCTCTCTCTCTCTCTCTCTCTCTCTCACCCACTCTCCCTCTCCTTTTTTCTCTCTCTCTCACTCACTCACCACACCCCCTCCCATCCCCTTACTGACACTGGCATTTATCACTGAGCGGACACCCACTTCCACACCTGTTTCCTGTTTACGGCGTGCTGGTGAGGGCAGCTGTGCGGAAACGCAGAACTCAGGGAGTGAGTGAGTGAGTGTGAATGGGGGGGAGTGAGTAGAAAAGCCTGCAGCCAAGTGTAGGTGTGTGTCTACAAGCACAGGATTGGACAGATCCATGTTTTGCTTTTCACTGTCTCACTAGCTTGTGCCGCTTGCTCTCTCCCTCCTATTGTTTTAATATCATCCATGATGTATAAATGCGATACTTCTGAAAGTCTGGATTGTGTTAACAGCAGTCACTGAATTTTAAGAGGTGAATTACAAGTTAAGGTAAAATAAAATTGTCATTTATTTAAGTAGATCTTATGAGCACTAAGGCTTTTTTAAATGCCCATTACTTTTATTTAATACATACAACGGGAATGGCAAGTATTCAGACAGTAGATGCTAAATATACTATAAATATTCTATTAATAATTTGACAACATTCATAATGGATTATCAGCGTGGTAATAGATCATCACAATTCATTTGTTTTAAGGGTCTTCAGACGCTGTGTCCATTTTTACACATGCTAAGACTCTTTAGAGATATATGTGAATCAAGCTGATGGAGCTGAAATGCTATGGGATCTGTAATGCTGTGAGGAAAACCACAACCCTGGATAAAGGAAGGTGTGGATAGTGTAAATATTCAAAGGCTATTTTGCTCAGGACAAAAGGCAAGGTTATATGGAAAGCACTATGCATCCATCTAGCTATTATCTCCCATAGAATTCCAAATGTAGGGCCTGTGCCCTGTCTTCACTCATACTCTGCTGCCCTCTGCTGATCACTGTTGCATGAATTACGTATTATTCTCTCTGTGCTGTACTCTCACTGTGAACTGTCGGCACAACTGTGACCCATACTTTCGTCTCTTTAACTCTTTAGAAGATATATAGAAGCAATAATATAGTAGCTACTGAAATACCAGGGGTGTCAGAGGCATTCAGAATGTGAAGGGAACACATGGGGGGGAGGTGTCCTCCCCCCTTAAAAATGTTAACGAATTACTTGTTATTTCCTGCATTCTGTTGTATTTTTAACAGGTTAAACACCTAATTTTACCAACAAAAGTGATTAATTCAATGATTATTTTAGACACATATTCAACATTTCAACAAGATCTCATTCAACTGGTCCATATATTCATAAGCCTGTTTTTAAACCCACTGCTATGCCTAAGATAATGAAATTAATGTGACACAATTTATCACCAACAATGACTTTATGGGTGCATTTTTATTAAGTGTATTTTTTAAATTTAGTTTTAGATGCAACACAACATTCCAATTGGAGAAAAAAAAAACTTGTGTCTTGTGGGAAAATTTTGACATTCCGCTTCTTTGTAAAGAATTGTCTTATGTCCATTGTTTCTGGGAAGCAAATATTGAACCAAGAATCAACCAAGAATACCCTAGGTTTACTGTTTAAGTACTGTAAGTTTAGCTGAAAATTCATTTAACATGGCCTAGGGCAGCGGTTTCCAAACTTTTTTCTGAGCAAGATGGGGCTGACGTTACTGGCTCCCGTTTGGAGCAGCCTGTCTATAACGGTTCACTTCACTTACATGCGGTGAGTTCCCGTGAAATGTGTTCTCCAATCGATTAAGTTGAATGGATTCTTTGGCGAAACAGCGCTGGGTGAACTAATATTTTAAGTGGGGTGGTCCAAACGAATAATTCTGAAATGTGAAGGGGACATGTGCCCTTCAGATTGAATGGTGATGACACTCATGTGAAAGCACACTGAATTTGTAAACTAATAACAGAAGTTACACATTGATGAACCTAAAACTGTCAATGTTCTCTGTTCAGCTGAAGAGAGCCCAGTGGTCCCTGTGCCAGTAGAAAGTCTGGACAAACTAAAACCTGCAGTGGATCCTGCAAGGGAGGCATTGGTCCCAGAGGCGAAGGACCCGGCTGAGCCACCCCAGATTAAAGGTCCCATAGAAGTGCCTGACAGGAAGAATGAAGAGGTACAGCTAGATCGTCCTGAAGCAGGTATTGCTCCACAAGTAACTATAGACATCTTGTAGGTCAATCGGTTGTAGTCAATGCATTGGCAACTTTTAGAACAACAAGCATTAAGAACAGTAGAATAAGGTTGTTCCTTTTCCAAGTCTTAATTAACTCTCTTCAGTTCATTAATTATTGTTATCACTTGAGTCATTTGAATTTTTACAGAACACCATAGTTATGCTTGTAGGTTTGCTTTCAGTCTAAATTAAGGTTTTATTTAACTGTAGAAACATAATACAATCAAAACAAATTAATTTGACATATTAAAATTAAAGCAAAAAAAACATATCCCTTGCAGAAGCTGCAGTCCCTGATGGAGAGGCCCATCGCCATGAGCCACCTATTCCTCACGATGAGGTACAGATAGAGGAACGCAAGAATCAGCAGGAGCTTGATGAAGAAAAGAAACAGCCTGTAATAGAGGAACATATGGAGTTGGCCCAGCAGAAAGCAGACCAGATACATGATGTCCCTGAAGAGAAGGCGGAGGTTGTACCGAATAGGCAAGAAGCTGTACAGGACCAGATTGCAGTAGGTGAGGATCCAGAGAACGCAGAAGAACAGAAGCAACCAGATCTAGTGGTGGTGGTGCAGAAGGACATTGAAGATCCATCTTTAGTAAAGGAGCAGCAAGCTAATGGTGCCGCTGCTGAAAGGAAATTGGAGGAGACTGATAAAAAAGCAGCTAAACCCGAGGCTGGAAACGGTGCGTATCTTTGACCATTTTGCATTCGTCCTGGTGTGCCCTCTTGGCGAGAGCTCAAGATCTGAGGTAGACCTGTGGTATTTGTTTGGTCTGAAATGGCTTAAGCACACTCAGGGTTTGACATGAGATTCTTGACCTCATTCACTGTACAGATCCTGAAGCAGTGGTCCCTGTGGCTGAGTTGCATGATGGGGCTCCCATTCAAGAGCGTAAAGAGGATAAGGGTCAGGATGGGAAGGAGGCCAGGGAGGGAGATGGAGACAAGATGGAGGGTAAGTGATTTTTATCTAACTGAGAGTTTTCTAAACTCACAGATACAGGAAAAAGTCCTTTTGGCACACCTGGAATACTCACACACTTGGACTGTATAGTTTGCTGTCAGAAATGGAGTTGCTGAGCCTCAGCTATTTCTATTTTCATAGTGTTTTATTGAATTGTTCTATGGCACAAGTGTCTGTAATGCGTTTTGCTTCTTGTGCAACAATTCTCTGTGTGTCTGTGTATTGTCTTTTTGCCAGTGCTCACATGACTTTATACAAGTATGCCAGAGCTAGCCAGTAAGTGCCTTTTGTGACTCAACGAATGGGGTAAGATGGGGTGTGTGTATATTTTGCCTTAAGACATTTGGTTTCAAAAGTCAATACCTCCCAGTTATGACTGTGTGTGTGTGTGTATGTGTGAAAATAAGCAGTGGTGGAGGAAGTACTCAAATACTGTACTTAAGTAAACCAGGACAAAAATGTACTTAAGTAAAAGTAAAATTACAACATTTATCATTCTACTTAAGTAAAAGTAGTAAGTACTTGCTTTTAAATGTACTGTAATCAATCCAGTTGATTAATTTAAATATGTCCAAAACGGCTATTTTTCAGGAAACTGAAAAAACTATTTACATTCTAAATAAATGAATACTGTGTCATCAAAATTGCTATAACATCTTAAGATATGATTATATAACTCTGTGTAAGGTTGTATTGCCAATTTTTTTGCAAAACCTTTTTAAACGGATTTACGTGGATTTTGACCAGCAAATATGGACATAGGAGTTCGTGCCATTATTAATTTTAGCGGTCGCGCTTCGTCTAAGCGATGCCTCTGTACATTACTGTACATGTATCGAGATCAATTAACAGACTACACACTTTATTAAAACCTAAAGCTGGTCTAACAGGGCTGACTAGCCTTTGTTCGCTCAAAACTTGGACCAGTAAAGTGACAAACAGAACAGAAGCCTGACGGTGATCAGAGGGAAATGTTTAACCTGCAAACTTAACAGTTACTCCACTCCTCCTCTGCATCAACATCTCAGGACCAATTGAGTCAAAATACATCTCTTTATAAATGTATTCAGTGTGTTATCGGTATACTTTACTTCCAAGGAGATTATTTTGAAATACAGTATCACTACATGTCTTCTTCTAGCTAACTGGCTCAATAGTGCCATCTTCCTGAAAGGAGTAAAAACAGCAGCTAGTCTTAACTGAATACAAAAATGAATGTATATATAT
>JBBPDH010000104.1:31093314-31109090 GCA_037974565.1 Clupeocharax schoutedeni
TCTCAAACCCCAGGTGCATACATGTAACATTAAATACAAAAAGGTGCAATTTAAAAAAATATATACAACCAAATACAGTTATACATGTGGTCTATACAAAAAAATATGGTACAAAAAGAACAACTAAGAAAATGTGCATAAATAATGAATATTGTATAAAACACAATGCAATAGAATTTACTGCAATAAAGTGGTTTTATTACGTATAGTGTACAGCATTTGCTGGACTTCTCTTTAAAATTCTCGAACCAGCCCTCACTGGCTTTACACGGCTCGCCTGATGCCTGGGACTGAGGCAGCAAATCGGCGTAAACAGGTCGCAGATTATCACCTCTGTTACGGATCTCTTGTGCTTGCTTCTCCATCAACCACACAGTCAGCGGCTTCTCCATATTTTCATGGATAGATGTCGCTGTTTACAAAATAGTTTGATTCGCTAAGTCCACTACACACACACATTATTTCTTTAATTCAATGCATATCATCTGCTTCTTCTCAGCACTCTTCTCTGGACACATGGATGGATAAATGAACCTTTACAAAATAACTGCAAGCACAAATGCTCGTAACTTAGCCCTCAACTCAAAACAAAAAACTCGTCCGAGAGATGGCTCGTACTGGGACACTCGTTATATACACTGGGAAACTAAATTCACTGTTTTACTGCTCTTGGAACGTAATTTACTCTCTGTGTGTGTGTACACATTCAATATAGCTGCAATAAGTTTTGTTTGTAAAAAAAGTATTTAATTAATTGTGTGCTGGTGAGGAGAACAGATGTTCAGTTCTAGATTTCTCCTCCAGCCATTGTTTAGATTGGTGAAACTCCATCAGCAGCTCCTGATGAATTTAATGAACACTGATATTTTCACACGTACCTAAGACTTGCACAATACTGTATAAATATTATCTGTTTGTACAGATGCTGCGATGGAGCGGAGACTGGGAGACGTGAGACTTGGTGAACTTGCTGCCTGGCTTGGTGCTCAGACACCAAAATCCCCCGGAGAGGCTGTGAGCATGTTCAACAGAGGTCAATCAAACATATATCAAACCATGGAAAAATATTATGCCATGTTCTAGGAGAACTGTGCCGAACCTGCACAGCTCTTTCACTATGAAAAGCTTGCATGAAGTGCATTAAAGTCGGAAAACTCTGAACAAAGCTGGAATGATGCTGCCCTGTTTGACCTTTTGCACCATTTGAAAAGTTGTGGTTGTGCTCCTGAAATTACAACCAGCTTAACAAAAGATGAGATTTAAATGCTCCAATATTGAATTTTCTGAACATGTTCTGTTCCTGTTCTGATTAATTCTTTCATCTTTGGTCCTTAGGTTGGCAGTGGTATTACAGGAAGTACATTAACGTCCAGAAAGGAGGAATTGGTGGGATTGCGATGCTACTTGCTGGTTACTGTGTCCTAAGTTACATATGGAGTTATCCTCATCTGAGTAAGTTAAATTTACAGATAACTACTTGTAACAATTAATAGATGACTTAAGCCATCTATTTAAAAAGACAGCAGTCATTGTTTTCCAAACACAGGTTGTTTATAATGAATATAAATGTGTTTTACAGAGAAAGAACGCTGGAGGAAGTACCACTAGACTAGTACCACTGGAGGATTTAAACTAAGTATTTAAACCATGCTTGTAAGCAAATTATGTAGAAATTACAGACATTTACATGTTTTAGACTGAAATGCATATTTATATGGTAATTTATTTACAAAACATTTTGTAATTTAACTTGCATTAACCTACTTCACAATAAAAAGGTTTTACTGACACTGTTTATGGTTTCGTGTGCCATCATCACCATTACACGGGTGACATTTTTACAGCGGCTTTCATACTGACGGTAATGGTCTTTTAAATGGCTGATCATTTAAAATTGATCCTCTAAACGGCTGCCCAAAATGTGAATTTGGCTTTCATTTATCCTGAAGGGAGTGGGCTCCTTCCTGATAACAATGCCCCCATCCACAGGGCACAAGGGATCTCTAAATGGTTTAATTAGTATGAAAATCATATTATATGGTCTTCAAATATGGCATCGATTACTGTAATGCCCTCTTCACTGGTTCACCTGCCAACTCCATCTCTAGACTTCAATATATTCAGAACTCTGCGGCTAGAATACTCACTCACACCAAACGCTCCGCTCATATCACCCCAATCTTGCACGACCTCCATTGGCTCCCAGTTGGTTACCGTATTAAATATAAAATTCTCCCCCTTGCTTTTAAATCTTTAAATGGCTTAGCTCCCTCCCATCTCTCCTTATCTGTTTATCCCCTACATCCTGACCCACTCACTACGTTCTGATTCTGGCCTTCTCACTGTTCCTCAGTTCCGCCTCTCCTCCATGGGTGGCAGATTATTTAGTGTCAATGCGCCAAAACTTTGGAACTCTTTACCATGCTCACTCCGTTCTGTATTTTTTTTGTGTAAAAAATCATGGAATTTTGTAAATATCATGGAATTTCAATCAAAACTCACCTGTTTTCTGAATGCCACACCTCCGATTTGTAAACTGACTGCTTTGTCTTATTTACCTTTCACGCTTTTCTGTCATTGTTCCTTGTATCCGACTTTTGTATATTAGTTATTTGTCTGTTTGTTTCGTCTTTTCTTTAGTATATGCATTGTAAAGTGTCCTTGAGCTCTGGAAAGGCGCTATTTAAATAAAAAATTATTACTATTCAAAGTAATCAGTTTCCATCACCCGATTTAACACCTGTGGGAGATGATGGGCTGTCATGTTACAGTGCTACAGTTCAACTTTAAACTAGACTTTATATCAAGAGATTGGCTACATTGTAATTTAAGAAGTGTGCAATGATTTCAGTAGCTGTACAAAAGCCTTAGAGGACTTTGGAAGAATAGTTCCAGATCTGTACCAAGGCACATTGAAGCTGTCCTTGTGGCTTGTGATGGTCCGGCATTGTTTTTTCCTTTATTAAGACGAGATAAATCTTCATTAGTCCCACAAGTGGGAAAGTTGCATTGTAATGGCAGAAGGTGGACAGTACAAAGTAAGAGCAGCAAAAACTAGAATAAAAACTGTACCACACAACAGTACAGTATATAACTATATAAATAATCAAGAAATATAAATATGGAAGTGTACTGGGGAAAAAATACGTAACGTATATGTAAATGAAAAGTTGCATAAGTATATATATGTATGAGTATATGTATATATATATATGTAAAGAGTACATATATGAATATATTTAAGAACTCTGGATAAATATATACACACAGGTATGCAATAGAGTGACAGGCATTGACAAAAACAGTAACATTGCACATGCATAAAGTGATGAGGCTGACTATTGCAGTCATCGGAAAACTGGAGTGGTAGGAGAAGTCTGCAGTGCAGTTGGTGAAGAGGAACTGTTCCCAGTACTGCAGACGACCCTGACCAACACAGCTAGCTCTCACATACCGTAGTTGGTTAGTGAGGTAGTCTAGGATCTATGTCGTGAGGTGATGGTCCCTTAGGATTGTGGGTTGGATGGTGTTGAAGGCACTGGAGAAATCGAAGAACATGATTCTCACAGTGCTCCCAGCGGACTCCAGATGTGAGCGGTAACAGTGTAGAAGGTGGATGACAGAATCTTACGCCAATGCCAGACTGGTTGGCAAACTGAAGTGGGCGCAGTGATGAGCTCACCAGGGGCCGAAGCTGAGCAAGGCCTAGCTGCTCCAGGGTCTAGCAGTGTATTGGGATGTCAGAGCCACTGGCCTGTAGCTGTTGAGGTCCTTGAGATGTAGGGTCTTTGGCATCACACAAGTTTTCCAAAGCTGTAATACACTCTCCAGCTGCAGGCTCAGGTTGAAGATGAGCTCCATCACCCCACGCAGCTGATCAGTGCAGAACTTGACAACCCATGAACTGATGCCACTTGGACACGCTCATGGTTCGAAATACAGGGGTACTGGGGGGGTACTATACCCCCAGATCTAGATACAGATCCCCCCAAAGAGACAAAAAATGCAGGTGGGGGGCTGGTGTTTTTAACTTTTTTTTGTTGTTAAAAACGGCAGTAGCCCCCAAATATGGTGGGCCAATTCACACTCTGGACATGCTGCCTTCCTAGCATCGATTCTCCTCAGTTCACTGCTAACCTGGACGGCTGAAATAGGCAGGCTGGAGCAGGGTGACTGTCTGCTGGATGTTATTTGTGGCGGTGGGGGAGCAGTGAACAAAGAATGTGGAAGAGGTGTGAGGTGTAGAAGAGGTGTGAAGTGTTTGGAGAGGAACAGGGGTGGGGGTGTCAGTAGTAGATGTTGGAGGATGAAGGGGGGGGGGGGCAGTATGGCTGGAGAGGCAGGGACAGATGGATCAAACCTGTTGAAAAGGTGGATCAGTTCATTTGCCCACCTCACATCTCCTACCAGCAGAGTTCTGTTTCTTTGTGGCCTGATGGTTCTAAGTCTTCAACCATGCCACACTGCCCACTTTCACCCAGTATGTGACATACCAGCGACAATAAAACACTGGACTTACTGTACTGTAAACCAAGGGGGCACACAGTTCATCACCTCTCCCTCCCTGGTGCATCTTGTCCCTGTGTACAAGTACACCAGGAGACAGCAGTCACTCGCACAGTGCGGAGATGGTCAGAGGAGAGTGAGGAGGCTCCAAATAAATGGTTCCCAACCTTTTTTCTTTGAAGCCCCCCTTGCCTGTGTCCAAGACAAGCCAGCCCCCCACCCCCTACCCGCGTAGACACAAAAAGAATTATGTATTTAATTACAAAAATAAACAGCGATTGTAGGTTCTTATTATTTTGTTCTTATACACGTTTATGTTTCTCAGATATTGGGAATTTATAAAATTAAAGTGTACCAATATAATTTTGGTAACCCCAGTGCAGACACAATTTCACGCACCCCCTAAGGGGGGGGGCAGGCCCCAGGTTGGGAACCAACTGTGTCAACTGTGTGGGAAATGCCGTGTGATAACCATGGGGAGGACACTGACAGTCTTGTAATATGCATTACGGCCAACATACATTTTTGTGTGGATAACACAGAATCTATAAGGACTGTGCAGTGCTTTCCAAATAACAAACCTTGGATTACTCCAGGTTTTCAAGGTCATTCGTAAACAGAAGAGGGACTTCAACTCAGGAAACAAGGAGGAGCTGAAAAAGGTTCAGAGAGCCAAAATGTGAAAGACAGCTACATGCAGAACAATGTTATCAGAGACTATATAAACTTTTACATACAGTGCACTTTTCCATTAAAAGGATAAAATGAATATTGTACATAAATTATTGTACTGTACATAAACAGCCAAATGCTCCCCCCCTTCAAAACTGCTGAATTCCTAAAATTCCATTGTATTTTTTGGATACTTTACAGGACATCAAATCACTTTCACTTTTTATTGAGAGGTTTTGTTAACTTCACATACTCTGCCATCAATTCTCTGCTAGGTTATGAAATAAGACGTGTGAAATATTAAATGGTCATTCAAAAGAACTAGGCAATAATAATTACTGTTGTATTCAAAATGAATTTAATATTGATTGATCTTTGCTGTTGTAGTGAACACACAAAAAAAAACAAATCAAGAGTTGACCATATATTTTGACATAAACAGTTTAACCAACATAATAAAAATAACTTCCTTTTTTGTTGCATTTTACATTCTTTCTTTACAAAAATTATAAATATTTTGTGTTTCACTTTTACATTTTTTAATATAAAACAAAGTTACAAATGTTACATTTTTGAATGATGTAGAAAATGAAATGTTCTAAGTATGGGAACCCAACTTGTTTTTACCACGGGGTGTTAAGCGAAGGCCACACTCACACAGTAAATTAAAGAATAGTCAAACCTGTGTTCACATACACTCTCCTAAGGCAACGAAGCCCTTCGAACAAAAAGGTCTTCTGCGTGAACCCCCACCACACACACAAGAGCTCAGTTCACACCAATATATTGAACTTCTGTCAGTCAGATTTGGTTGAATTGAATGTATGTAGTGTTGCTGATCAAACTGATTTTTAGAACAAGCAAAATTTCACATGAAATTCTCAAGTGAAACTATATACACAAATTAATCTGCCTTCATTAAATAATATTTTACACTGCATTGGTCTAACTTAGGGCGACAAACCACAAACAACTGGTGTCAAATGGTTTTCATTCCACCTGTATCAACCAGTCTGCTCAGGTTTGCTCCTGTTTTGTTGGAATGAAAACATGCAACCATGCCAGTCCTTTGTGGATAAGGGTTGGCACCCATGATACACTCCATAATATACTCCTGCTGAAGTAAACTGGTCTGTTATTAACATGTTACAAGCTGAGTTAATCACACAATCAAGAATTTCAAAGGGCAGAGTTCCCTTAATGCTACAGTAAGGGATCCGGTTTGCTTCTGAGATTGCTACAACTACCAATGCCAGGAGCTTAAGAGCTGTAAGCAATTCTACTTTCTGTAAATAAAAGAAAAGCGTGTCTTAACATTTATCCAATTAAAAACTACTTTTTTCTTTGAAACATGTCTGGAAAAGCGATCATTTCTGAGGGGGAATCATAATATACAAAAAATTGTAAACAGCTTTGAAATTTCAGATTGTGGGGTTAACCGGCCAATCTCTCAAATAACTGTGCAAAAAAGGCTTGAGTCTCCTCTACAACCCCTAAAAACATCTTAGTTTTTAAACTACTGGCTGCAGAAAACATGGCTATTTGGAAGAGAGTAAATTCGTGTTTAAGTGTGCAAATGTTAGTTGCTACTAGTGGCCGAGACGGATCACTGAGAGAACGTGGGCTTGACCAGTAGGGGTCACCATCCACAAGGGAAATGAAAAATGTTTTAGGCATCATTTCTCCACATAGGCTCACCCAAATTTATCCTAGATGTACACCACACCAGTGTTTCTGTCCGGGGCTGGGGGCAGCACAGACAAAACAGAATCATTTACATGAATGAAGCTTAAAAAAAGAAAGAAAAGAAAAGTAACATTGCACCCTCAATCTGAGGACTTAAGTTTTCCCTGCACGGAACCCATGGCCACCTAGGGTGAACTTGTTTGTGTGCAGAGGAGGTCACATACCTGTAAGGTACAAAACTAAAAGCTAAATAAAAAAACTGGAGCACAGTGAATGCTCCAACAGTGGTATTCAATTCCCTCACCATGACGGCACTGTTTTGTGCATCTATCTGATTCACTTTTTCTAATTTCCAAGCCCTTCTAGAATCAAACCAGGAGTGAGAAGGTAGGAAGAACACAGAAATCTGCTGTACAGGAAAGTTAATAGATTTGGAATTGAATACTACTGCTTGAAATAAACCAAAAGTGCTTGTGTTTGCATGCCCATTTTGGTCAAAATCTACTACAAGCTAGATATAGTCCCAAGTGCATGACAGATCTGCAAAAGGCTACAGATGAAGCCTGGCCTTGAGATAAAAAGGGGCTCTTGCATAGCGCAAATGACCCAAAAGTCTGAACTCAAGTGGTGCTGGCCAATATTCTGTCAGGTCTCGTTCCCAAAACTAGGCAATCCAAGCATATCCAGCATCTCACATTGAAAAGATGAAGTGACAGGCAACACATCCTCAATGTGACAGGTGGCACCTGAGAAGCTAACTGGGTAAGATTTAAAAAAAAAATTCTACAGAGAATCCCAATGGGCAGTCCAACTTAGTCCAAGTGTGGTTAAAGTGAAGCGGGAGAACCAGATTTATGAATACAGATGTTCAGTATTAACCGAAGAACTACAGATATCAGACATTACTGCCTTGTGTGGGGTGGTTTGGGGTTGTGTATGTACAGCAGCATCAAACAAGGCTTTCAGGTGAGATTTCTTGAACGATAGGCACAACAGAGCATTGCCGCTATCTATTCTTCTCTCCCCTTAATTATTACTGACCTGAAGGGACACTTTGTGCACAAGCCTTTGTTTTGCTGAAATGTTTTTTTTCCAAATCTCACACGTCATGGGATTCAACTCACATTGTCTCTGTGATGGCATGAAAGGTGATGTGTCAAACATACACATGAAAAAGAGAAGATGGCACTAACATTCTAATATGCTGTTCACTGCAGCTTCAAGCACAGAGTCCGTGTCAGCCAGCGAGACGTGAACATGATCGGACAAAAGAGGCTGTTCAGGAGGACAGAGATGGCCAGAGCTGTGCTGAAACTGGCCAGGAGATGTGGAGTGTTGAGCATGGTGAAGGCGTTGGTGGTGAGGACTGCTGCTACTGATAACGTTATTGGCTCTCTTTTTCTTCATGTCTATTGTGATCTTGATGGGGGTCTCTCTATGTTCTCCATGTTGCCCACCCCCCGGATCCTCAAAAGCTGGGTGGGATTCTGTCCTATAAGCAGGCTCCATATATATACTACTGTCCTCTCCACCTCCTCCTGTGTTTGACATGTCTTGGCTGGGAGATGTCCCCATTAAACTGGGGAACTCTTCGTTGTCAGCTGAATCTGTGGCCCGTGACCTTGAGGTCATCCTTTTAGGCCCACAGCAGAAGTCCTCTAGGAAGCCATCTGCAACAAGCAGATGATGATGATTACAAACATGGTGGCTTCTGAATAGTGTCAATGAATCAGTGATCAAATTCTGTTTTACACCATTTGAACACCGCAGCTGCCTTTTACATTCTGTGACTGATCTTGTGTAAATTACAATTAAAAATTATTTTTCTCTCATATAATGTTAGTTATACAAGGATACAAGGATTCTGACAAGACAATAATATATGTCCAATGTTCTGTTTTGTTTTACCTGGGTCTACAAGTACTGTTCGTTTGTCTTGAGTCAGTGTGCTCCGCTCTTCTTGGTTGAACGTTCTGTCAATCATCACTATTTCTGATGATGGACTGGACCGCTGAAAAAAAGTATTAACTACAGATTTTAGGAATGTTCGTATAAGACAGAAGTAAAGAGTACTGGTGTTTAAACAGAGGGTGCAGTGATGCCATACCTCAGCCTCCACCATGAGCAAACGCCTGTATTTGTTCACCATGGCTTGTGTTCTCATCAGCACTTGTGTAGCAACAGCCTGAAATTCTTCATCCACTGCAAAGAATAAGAATGCTAAGAGTTTGTATTCACATTTTTCAATGCATTCGTAGTGAACTACCTTTCGGTACCTTTGACCGCATACCTTTGGTAAAATCCTCTTCACAAGGTGACGCTCCTTGGAACACATGATAGGGAAGCAATCTGTCAATGACATCATTTAATGAAGTGAAAGGTCTACGGTCTGGAGCCATGACTCCAGTATGATCCCTTCTTAACTGCTGGAGGACCCTGCAAAAGGTAAGTATGGTAATCTCAGGAGATCTTACAGTAGTTTGGGTTATTAATACTTTGCAGATACAAAACAGGCAAAGGACGAAGTCTACTGGCTCACTCACATTCCTCCTCTTGTGAGCTGCTGAGTTGCAGGTCTCTTTGGAGTGGTTGTCAGAAGAGATTCCTGGTTAGCAGGTGTTAGCATTTTCGCACCTGAGTGAGAAATTAAATATTAGCCCATAATTTTAGATACCAAAAAAAAAAAAAAACAAAAAAAAAACATGCTTAAAAATTCATACCTTTGGTACCAAGCAAATTAACCAGCTGTGGCTGAACCTTCTGCGCTGATAATGTAGTGTCATTGGAAAACTAAAAAACATTTTTACTTGTTTAGAATTACTAATAGATAATACCAGACAAGAGTCAAAGTTAGAAAAAAGAACAAGAAAATACTAAACATATTTTACCTGGTTCGGGGCTACCTGTTGTTTTTCATACTGTAGTTCTTGACCTGCTACATGTGTAGAGCTTGCAGCATTCTGTGCCACAGGTACTAAAAGCCGAGGCCCTGTACCGACAGACATCTGCTGGTGTGCCTGGAGCCCCTGGGCTGCAGTGTTAACCATGGTGACATGGCTGGGAGCCTGGGAGGTTTGTACAGTAGCTGGACTGGGCGATGCATTGGTAGTCCAGACTTTGGTTGTGACACCAGGCCGCTGGGACACCTGCACTACAGCAGTAGAAGAGGCCTGCCCTATCTGACTTGCACTGACCACACCTTGGTTCACTATGAGTTGCCCCCCAGCTGCAAAATTCTGCCCAGCAATAATCTGCACTGCTGTATTCTGATTAGTCAAAATGGAGTAGGTAGTAGTGCTAGCTAAGGATGAGTCACCTACTGATGTGTTGGTTTGAAGCACCTGGCCATTCACTGCCTGGAAGCCATGGACAGTGTTTCCAGTGGTGAGGGCCAGGGAACTAGGAAGCAAAAACTGTCCCTGGGGCAGGCTGGATTGGGCCTGTGGCTGACTTTGCTGACCTAATGGTGAGTGTACTACAATGCTGGTGGCTTGATTAACTACTTTTACTTGTTTAGTAGCCTGAGGAGATCCATTGGCTGTATATGCACTACTGGATGGATTTGCAGTAGTGGTGGTATTGGGCTGGATCCCTATGTTGCTGATATTATACACAGTTTGTCCACTTGTCTGAAGGGGCTTAGGTTGAATGGGTCTAACCAAGGTCTGTGGTGCAGGGCCCCTTTGAATTATTATATTCTGCAATGGTATTGCCCCTTTATTAAAGGGAACTGACACCTGTCCGGGTGCAGAAGGGGCAAAAGCTGCACCTTGGCCAGTACTGTTCGTCACTGCATTTCCACTAGGCCTCAACAGGATCTGAGGCCGTTCCAGGCTGTTGATAGTCATCATGGAGGGGGTACCTCCATTAAATGAGCCCACTAACTGAATATGTCCTGCTGGTCCATTTGCCAGTGGCAACTGGGGAACTTGCTGGATAAAAGCCTGAGGTTGTGCCCCAGCAAGGGGCAAGGGGGCCATCACTCCAGCTCCTGTAACACCACCAAATCCTCCAGAAACCAGCTGTTGAGGGAAGTTGGTGGTGGCAGGGGCTAAAGAAGGCTGGGAGTCCAACAAGGCCTCTTGCGCCAAGGTCTGCTCTGTGATATCTGCCTCCAGCAAAGACTTCTGGAGTATGTCAAATGGTTGGTCCTCACTACCAAGATCAATTCCACTGGGGGAGACGGCCCCCTCAAGCTCATCCTCAATGAACTGAAGACTGCTGGAAAGCTGAAGTCCATCTCCACCAGGCTCACTAAACTCTTCCAGGTCCTGGTGGCCATCCTTAAGCCCTTCATTTGAGCCACCCTATGCAAAAAAACAAAAAATGTTAACATTCAAACATCAAGTTACATTGGAGTCGTCTGACTACGCAGGTTCTAATACAAAACATACTCACGGTGTCACTTGCAAAAAAGGAGCTTCCAGACCCATATGTAGCATTTGTCAGATCATCCTCTTCTATCTGTCCAAAAGTAGAAAAAGGTACCAATCATACAGATTCTAACAACAACATTCCCAAACTATTTCAATTCTGACAAACTTACCGATTTGTTATTAGTGCCATGAAGATAGTCATTCAAGTCCTGAACATCTCTGTTTTGAAAAGAAGAAAGCATGGGCCACATCAAGTCTGCTTGTGTCACATGCTATCACAGTTATAAAGACTTAATTAATGTTATAAAGAGTCATTCACAGTTATAAAGAGTCATTAATGAAGCAAACAATAATATAATCTATTTGGGATTCAAAATGTGTGGTTTCAAGTCAAATGAACGTTCTTTTACTCCAACATAGACAAGCTAGCATTTTGTCATTAGTTTCTTAAGGTGATAACACTTGGTATATAATTATGCTTCATATTTTGTCCAGGGGATCCTTTTTAAAACTAATGATTAAGCACTAATCAAACTCACCCAATAAAATCCAGAAGACGGCGATCGTCTTCATCATCCATGACACCTGTGGTTATGAAATAACATATTAACACTGTCCTTTACAAACCACCAGGTACCAGACACTAATACTAACTTTGGGGCTGTATTTTACCTTTGGACAGCAGAGTGGTGGAGTTTTAGCTTTCAGCCTAAATCTTTCTGAAAATTATGATTTTGATAGACAAATCTTCATCTAATTATAATAAATGTTCTGCAGTGGGAAATATGCTTTCCACATTTCATAATTGGGTCTCATATAAAAATCAATAAGCAAAAATGATCTCCAACAAGAACTACTTATGCATCACTTGTGTCATTTAAGTGTTAATTAACCAGAACCAGGTCTCATATAATTACCGCGAGCAAAATCAATTTTATCACTATTTTACAAAAACTACTGTCAAATAATCTGTTATCTAATAAATACATAAAATGAGTAGGTAAAAACAGGGTGTAAAACGTAGTGTTAGGAAAGGTGATCATAGAACCATACAATGAAAGGTATGAGGAGGAAGTATCCATGGCAAGAGTGTCATGGGAATGTTTAATCTAGGTAGATGTTCAATCTAGGTAGATGTTCAGAGGCTTAGGAAAGTGTCTGCCTTCATTTGTGCATGTGTTTCTCCTGTGAGACACAAAACACCTCGCCTCCATTACTGCGCACAAAATGGCGCCTGGCGAGCAAAACTGCGCCACTGCAATTCAGACGCAAAGAGGGAGAGAGAGAGGAAAACCAGACAGCTTACAAAAGATCATTAATATAAAACCATGCCACGATGTTCATTTTGGGGCCAAGTAATGTGCATTGTCATTTCTATCAGCGTTATAAACCAGCATAATGAAGGACAGTGATAAGACCATGCGTGGGGGATGGGCTCATATATGCTCGTTCATTCAGGAATCCTTTTTTGAAAATTACAAATGATTATGAACAGTATCTGGCCAACTTACAGTCTCACCGACTGGCAAATCGGCTGATCAAGGACACGTGTGCCTTTCCATCTGAATGCAAAACCGAAAACACGCCGTATTTCACTACAAAAACATCTCAGCTTCAAAAAAAAAAATCATAAAAGCTTCAAAAAGGTTCAACACAGTCAATGGTGCTTGTCTGTACTTGGTTACTGTTGATTACTCATCAATGCAGTACTTTGGTGGAGATCAATCTAGGAATGCAAGACTGACTTGGTTTTTCTGTTTTGTCTGAACAAAAGCCCTCAAAACAACGAATTCTCGTCGCTTTCTGTACTAAAATGGGGTTGTTGAAGGAGTGCAAGCCTCGGAGATGCTATATATTTAGATATTTATATTTCTAGCACAATTCTGGCCAGTTCCAGTTCTACTTTAGTGGCCAAATAAGGGAGGAGAAATGACTCCTTTCCCTTCCTCTCTGAAAGAGCAGCAAAAAGTGTTAGCCGTGTGCTTCGATTGTTGAAGCAGGGGGGCGGAAAAGGAGACGCAGCAAAAAACCATCGACCCTCGATGTACAGTCTAATTTAAACAGTGTCTGAGGAGAGGAGAGGACAGGAGAGAGTAGAGTTCTGGCTGGACGAGTACTCTCTCGCAGACAGGGGCTACCACAGCCAGAAAATAATTTAATTTGTGTTTGTCATAGCCAGGACTACAGTTTCAGCTCTGAGAAGAATTACAGACAGTAATAGTAGTTTTTGGTAAAAACGATTCAGAAGTCGACGGTGGGACGTTTTGATGGTGAAAGCGCTGCCGCTGTGTTTTGATATTCGAGGCCGACGTGGAGGACGCCTAGCTCGGCCACTGTTCTGACTAGCACCCGCTGGAGGTTGATCCGAGCTGGAGAAGAGCTTACAGCCGCCACTGCTCCGTGTTTCTGTCTAAACGACCTATAATCGCTTCTACAACTTCGTTTTTCGAGAAAAAAACAGATTAAGTCGGTAAACCGTGATATTTTTGCATTATTGTGCGTCTTCTAGCTAATGGCCTCCCTGTGTGGTGGTGTTTTGCTAGCTGGCTACACACAAGGAGATTTGAGAAAAACATAACGAAGTAAACCGGTTTCGAAGCATAAATATTTATTTCGATTTGCATGACATAAAAGACGGCGGAAAAAAGAGGCAAACCCTTACTCCTGTCTCACTCCTCTTGAAACCCAATATCTCCATTTGGCAACTTTTAATTTGCTCCCCCTCCTCCTCCTCCACCATCAACACCACCTCCTCCTTCTCCTTCTGCTTCTTCTCCCTCTCCCACTCATAATGTTCTTTCCCCCTCACTGTCCCTCGCTCCTGTCTCAGATAGATTTTTCTCTCGACTCTTCCCTCCCCGAAGGAGAGAGGGGAGGAAGGAGCTTGTGTGTGTTTTTTCCTTGAAATTTTTATCACGAAAAATTATAATACACTCAAAGGGGAAACTCACCGTCATGAAAAAGCAGTGCCTTGTCAACGGGGTTTCCTCGCCATCTCTGCACGGGCGGCCGAGGCGGTGCCGCTCCAGCAGAAGGCAGCACCCGCAGCCCAGGGGAACCCAGCAGCGTCTGCAGAACCTCACAGGGCTCTCTCTCAGGAGCACATGGGCGCCGGGGAGACACGGCCCAGACATTTGAGGTGATAACAGCGACCATAGAGGACAATTCTTCAGTACAAAGAGACCCACCAAGTCCTTTAACCCCTACACTTAAACACACTCTTCTTTAATTGCTTTAATTGATGCATCAAAATAAGTCCCAACGATAGGGGGCGTGGTGTTTAGAGTGACCACACCCAAAACTGATGGTACTCCTAACATGTGCTCTTCCAGACAGAAGTGTTTGCCACTTGTCCATTTTTTGACAATCAAATGTCAATTTTTCAAAATAAATGTCAATTTATTTCACACCACTTATCCATTTGTTTCACTAACCGAACACTACCTCAACATATCTCGCTTGCTGTCTAAAATGCCAGTCCGTACACAGCACAGATATTGCTGTTTCCACTCTTTTGTACATGCCATAATTGGTGCATCAAAACAAGTCCCCGTGACAGGGGGCGTGGTGTTAACAGTGACGACACCCAAAACAGAAGCACAGGTTGAGATATACTGCTGACAGTACATGCACAATATCAGTAAAAAGCTTTTCAACAGGTTTTTTTTTACCACTTATCCATTTATTTCATAATATTTTTTATTTATTGCACACAGCTTGTCCATTTGTTCCATTAACTACATATTTTTAGTCTTTTTAACACTACTCTATTGTGTCTCTATTACAATGGGTCAACCAGTAAACCAACATATTGCACGTTACAGCACAGATATTCCTATTCTGTTACATTTTGCACACTGTTCATATCTTGTATCTGGCTGTTGGGATATTCCTTTTTCGGTATATTTTATTACCTTTAATTGGTCTTTCCGAATTTCTCTTTAGTTTGAATTATTTGATAACTTTTATATTATTACATGACATTATTTTATATTATTGTGTTTAATAATTCAGTTTCACTCATTTTTTTTTGCATAACATTTTGCATACATTTTTTTGCTATAAATAAAGAATTGTGAATCTGGAAAGTTGTTGAGTGAACAACTATAAATGAAAACATGTCGAAAGAAAACTTTATATAACATGGAAAGAACATGTATAGGCTGTCCTTTAAATACACTCATCAACTGTTTCAGCCCATTGTTTGTCACTTAATATCTAACACTTTTCTAGTGATCCACATTATAATTATAAGTAGTGATGAATAACAATATGATGAATATAAAATGACATTTTCTTGCCAATAAAGAACTCAAATTGTGAACATACTGTATGTTTATTTGTTAGCATAAAACAGTGAATGTATTTTTAGTTAGTATTTAGTGAGTAACGTAGTGTGCAAAAGCCTTTGACTGTTATAGATGTAAAATTTTGTATACAAGTAAGTTGTAACATGTACTGAAGTAAATCATTTATGTGATGCTGTAGACTGTAGGGATCTAAATTTATTAATATGTTTATATATATATATATATA
>JBBPDH010000104.1:31138477-31155533 GCA_037974565.1 Clupeocharax schoutedeni
GACCTGAACTGTTTGAAATTCAATTAAATAAAGCTTGAAACATTGGGGTGTTCTAAAACTTTTGACCGGTAGTGTATATTAGGGTGACTATCGGCCTCTAGTGATTTTTGCAACATTAGCCTCATAGCACCAGTGCTAAACTAAACAAGCAGTGTTTGGACTCCAGACATACATTGTTGATCATTTACATCCGGAATAAGTGGCAAAATGTGTAAGTATGACTTTTAAGTAAACCATTCCCTCACATTATGTGTATAGTCAAACAAAATAGAAGTGTATGGCTTCTAAAGGCCATGTTACATAATGCTATAATAATTACTTAACAAGAGACACAATTAGAACGTTGGAAAGAGCTCTGGCCGTGACCTCTGAACTGTCTCAGGCCTCGTGTTGATCAAGTGTGTCAAGAATGCACACCCTCCCCAACCCGAACACACACACAAACATAGACTATATGAAATGCAGTACATGCATGCAAACACAATCATTACAGACAAGTATAGATGTTCAAACAACAGAGAGGAAAGGAAAACAGATTGAGTACTGAAGAGACTGAAATGCTGAAACAGGTGGGGATGTTTCTCACAGGCGTGTGCATTTGCCTGATAGTGCTGCCATCTGTTTTAGCACCTCGTGCGAAAGGAGGCATGCAGAGGGTCCCACCTCACCATCCTCCTCATCGCTGCTTATCTCAAGGCCCTTCCATATGGAGAGGAATTAAATCAAAGCAAGCTTCTTAAGTGGTCATTGTTCAGTTTGGCAAAAAAACAGTGGTGCAATAATATCTCAGCACTGATTAAACATGTAATCTCATTTTCAGCATGTAATAGTATCATCTTTCCAAAAGATACACTACTTTATTCATGAGAATCTATACAAAATCACATGTTTTACACATGAAATGTTTGTCTAACTGGTTTGAATTACACCTCATGACAGACTATCAGAAACACATCTCTGTGGCGAGCATGTCATGGCATGCCATGTACTTAAGTCACTGTTTTTAGTGTTGAGACACACCATTCACATTTCAAACAATTAGCAAAAACCTCTGTGTTAAATTGGCATTTGCCGTGCTGAATGAATTTTTACGTCCATTGGGACTTAAATATAGTGTCAGTTCAGTCCTTTTAAACACGGATTTTGCCGTGTTTAAAACGTGATGTTTTGCTGGTGCTTTTGCTGCTCAGAGGAAGACCGAAGGAAGGAAGGGAAGACGGAAGAAGGGCAGGAAGGATGTGAATCTATTCATTTGCTAATCGCTGTCACTTCAACTTGTCAGCTTACTGTAATTGCGGCGCATGAAGCGCCTGAATAGGGAACACAGCTCAGTGACTCATTCATATTGGTCTTCTTTTGTCCCTTTTCATGTCTGATAATCTCTGTCAGGGCATAGTCGGCCAAATAAACATTTTTCCTTTAAAATTTACACATCTTTTATGCCATCGCTTTGCAGTGGCATTGTCCTTCTCTTTGTAATCTCTCTGAATGTCTCTCTCTCTCTCTCTCTCGCTCTCTTGCTCTCTTTCTCTCAGAAGCAGCAACAGTAATGAAACGCAGCCTGTCTTCGCAGTGCTCTGTTAATTACTTCTCTATTTATTTAGTGGTTGTGCTTTGGTGGTGGTGGGGGGTTCAGGGGATTGTCTAACTCTCGCGTTAAATAGCCCGCATTCCGATCCTCTGATGCCCAGCCTAACACCATCCCCATTTTCATCTCCACGGCCCAGCAAATTAGCGCCCAACTGACTCCCTCTGTGTGTGTGTGTGTGTGTGTGTTTGTGAGTGTGTCTGTGTGTGCACATGGGAGCAAATATTGCAACCGCTGAGAAATCACTTCGATTTTTCTTGGTGTCGTGGTGCCTCTACTTTGATAGCAGGGTATTTATTTGCTCATGCATTAAAACCCCACTTAGTTCTTTCAGTGGGGCCCTATATTAATTGGTCTTATATTTTTACCGCTATAGGTCAGTGTATGACATTTTTGGCACCAATAACAGACATTATTCCTTTTTACACAATCGTGTTTCAGTCTGTTTTTATCTCCTCTAATGAAACAGGTTGTTTATTTTACTGTACCTTTTAGACTGTCAGGTGAAAAAGAACATCCTATTGGCTGATCTCCACCCTGCCACAGTTCAAAGCCAGTCCAGGACAAAACACTTATTATGATGTCAGCCTCAGTGGGAAGGAGCTACATTGTTGTAGACCAAATAGGCAGTTATGTAATTGCATTGTTTTTGTGACATCACAAAAACAGCCAATTCTAAACATGCTCTTTTAATATAAATTACCATTTTATTATCAAGTCTGAATACACTATTGTTTTTAAAGATTATTTTTTCCATGGTAAGTCATTTAAGGCCATGGCCCACTGACCCAACAAACACCAACACTCAAAATGTTGGCAGTTGCCTTTACAATGTTTTGGAAGAAGCCAAATGAAGTGTGAATCGGGTGGAGGGCACTAGAACAGTATAAAAGAAAAAACAACGTACTAGAACATTGTGAACTAGGGGGACGACTCATCAATCGCTTCAACCAGTAGCATAATGTCTGCTGTGTCTGCTGAAGAACTTTGGGTCATAGTGTTCTGGCCCTTGCTTCTGGCCCCTTAGCTGCGGAGATCCTTCACTCCCCCAGCGTTCCCAGTGTTCCTCTGTCACAAAGGCTGGAGGTACACCCGGGTAAAGAGGCGTTTTTCATGAATACAGAGGGGTTTGCTGTGGAAACTGTCACTGTTCCAGGACCAGTTCGCAACCTGGCGTTGAAGCTGTTGAGAAAATTTGCGGGGGGCAAATCTAATCAGAATACAGAACCTGATGACATTAAACCCTTCAATATAATATAACCCTTTAATATAATACAACCCTTTACTTCTTATCCTAGCTTTTATTTTTGTTCTCCCTCACTTTTACATATTCCATATCCAACATTGTGATAAGTAGTGAAAAATCCAGTTTGAGGGTGTTTACATGGTTAAGGGTTTGTTTAATGCAGTTTTTTAATCCTGTATTCACATTTTTTTAGACAGACAGACAGACAGATAGACAGGCAGACAGGCCGACCGATAGATAGATAGATACATTTTTGTCACAAAATAGTACAAAAGATTAGTGTCTATGGGAAAACAACGAAGCATAAGTCACGCGAGAGGAAGAAAGTGCGTGTGTGTATGTTCTCTCCTCCCAGCCTCTCTGCCAGTGTTGAGCTTCACTTTGTTGCTGTAGATGAAATCTGCATGAGGGCAGATCTGATCCCAGTATAAAACAAAACACAAAGACATACTGACAGTAAACCCTTTAATATAACCTTTACTGTTTGTCTTGGCTTTTATTTCTGCTCTCCTTCACTCTTACACATTACACCCCCAACCCCCCAGAATCCAACTCTGTGTCCTGAAAATCAAGTAACTGGTTAAAAGTTTGTTTATCGCAGCTTTCTACTCCTCTAGTCACTTTTTTTTGTCCCAAAACAGTACAAAAGATTGGGAACAAAACAAAACATAAGTCACGAGAGGGAGGGAGAGAGTTTGTGTATGTGTGTGTGAATAAGTTTTCCCCTCCCAGTCTCAGCCTGCGTCGAGCTTCACTCTGTGCTGTGGGCTGTGGTCATGTGACTGCGAGCCATCAGAGAGAGAGAGAGAGAGAGAGAGAGAGAGAGAGAGAGACCCAACTTCAGCCTCAGTGCCTCTCTCAGTGCCTCTCTCGCTGAGTCTGAGCAGAGCCGAAGCGCACGCCTGGTCGAATGGACTGGACTGGGAGAAGCTGAACAGATCTCACGGGGTATGCTGGAGTTTGCACAGTTTGTGGAGCTTCTCTGACCTTGTGCGACCAACTCCGAGATTTGTCCTCTTACTAAGATTGCAATTTGCAATCGCGTGCATTCCCCTGAGCCTGTCTGGCACATGGTTGTGCGTAAATCAGGGCGGAGATAGTGATTTCGAAGAAAGAAAGACAGCAAGAGATCCACCGTTAACTGGGTGCAGGGAGTTTGACCGCACTGCCGTGGAGAGAGAGAGACACAGAGAGAGAGAGAGAGAGAGGGAGAGAAGCAAGGAGGGAAGTGGTTGAAAGACTTCAGGACGCGGTGCTGTTCTCTCTCCTCGCAGCTGCTTTTCGAGGGGTTTTTTTAGGCAGCCCGTTAAATATGGTGGGGGAAATGGAAACGAAGGAGAAGCCCAAGCCCACTCCTGACTATCTGATGCAGCTCATGAACGACAAGAAACTGATGAGCAGCCTGCCCAACTTCTGTGGGATTTTCAATCACCTAGAGAGGCTACTGGACGAAGGTAATATAAAAAAAGCATTTTACATAACTTTTATTTAAAAGCAAACCAGCATTTCTTTTGTGAAACTTTGAACTGGAGTTGTGTCCAAGTGCCATGGAGAACTCGCTTCATTTTCATTGACCTCAATACAAATGTAGCAGGGCCCCACATCTCTCTCTCTCTCTCTCTCTCTCTCAAACACACACACACACACACACACACACGCGGTGCTGGTGTGTTAGATCCATTTGAGGCAACTCACCGAACTGCCCTGTAAACTTTGGCCTGATGAAAAAAACAGGTCCAGTTGTTTTATAAACACAGTAAAACAACACCACTCCCAAGAAGTTATATGATGAGGGTGAATAGAGGAGTGGTCTATTATTCTAATAGTCCTCAGGGTGTGTTTTTTTCGGGATGGCTGCAAAAGAAGAATGTGTGAGGATGGTGGAGCTGTTTGGGATTCTCCAACCAGAATCTTCTACCAGTCGCCAGGGGGCTCTAGTCAGTTCAGATGAAGGGCGTGGAGCTCGCGGGCCCCCTCACATCACCCCTGCAGCCCAGCACAGCAAACTAGGAGCTTTGAGTTAGATGATAGCTGGGATAGTCTGTGTAAAATGTTTCATATGGATTAGTGCTGTCTAGGCTGACTGGCTACTTGTTGGTAGGCTGCCAACTATGGTAATGTAACACAGAAACAGTCACTTCAATAGACCTCCCAGATTTAAGTGTAAAGCCCGTAGCACAAAATTGTTCTCTGCATTTAACCCATTCACCAAGTGAAGCTAGGAACGCAGCTACCCTATTGGCTGATTGGCTACCCTATATCATACCTTACTCAGAAAACCAGTCAAACACTTGTTACAACTTCAGTGTGAATAGATGAACTGAATTTAAACTGCTTTTGACTAAATAGACATATATATATGTAAATATGCTGACTTCACAAAAGCAGAACATTCACAGTTTTGTGACCTGATCTCTATAAACAGACTTGAGGAATTAACACTACATTTTGAAGCTAATAAAGTTTACATACTACATTGAACTCTTTTACAGTCAAAGGTTTCCTGATGTGGGCCCTTAAAAAGCAGATTTGACAGTTTTAGGCGGAGAACTCGGAGTGGAACAGTCCATTTCCCTTTCTTTCACGTGCTAAGCATACATAGCTCCTGGCCAGGGCTTAGCTTCTTCTCAGTTCATTGCTGAAGTTAATGTATCATAAACAGTACCTCTGTATGCACTTGCCTGGAGAGAATGGTGCTTTGGCTGATTTATGCCTTCAGTATTGGTCAAACGGGAGTCCATTCAGACAGGCTGCTTAAAATGCACAGAGACTCTTGACTATTTTTACCAGAGCCTCTCTGAAGTGGTCAGATAAAGCCCTGTGTGTCACAAATGACTTTACTAAGCTTGTTTTTTCACTTCCCCTATTTGATTCTAGTTTTAGTCCTGCTTGCAACACCGAGCAGAGGGAAGTGGAGGATGAAATGAGACGAAGCTTTTTAGGAGGCGAATTTAAAGTTTGGTCTGCAAATAAGCAAATAGCTCAGGCAGCATTCTTTAACCTGATCTTCATTCACACGCAAGGCTTGTAACCAATGGCAACCCGAGACTTGATGTGCTTTTATTTCACTCTTATTTTGGGATGCTCTTTTGTGGTTGTTTGGTTAGTGTTCACTTTTGACATTTTGTTCTAGTACTTTAAACATTCAGTTCTCATCATTGGGTAGATCCACCATCGTACTGAATAAGGGACTTGCGAGGGATTAATACTTTTAGAAAAGATTTACATTTGACTGTTTGGCACTTCATGCCAGAGAGAATGAGTTTTTGTTGGCTTATTTCTTCATGTTCCCCTCATAGAAACATGCATTCTGCCTTTATACCGCTAATTGAATTATTTGGGTAATTAAGCCAGTAGGGAACCAAATATCTGGGACAGAATCCAGAGGCATGTCGAACCTGTACAGAAGAAGCCTGCCTGTTTCGTTTAGCGTGGATGGGCCTCATATATACCACAAACACACCTAGTTGGGCTCACTAGCAGTGAGTTCAGCTCACTTTGATGACCTGTTTAAAGATTGTAGTGGTTTTAGAGTCAGTATTGCTCACTGAGGTTATCCAAGGTGACTTGATGAGGTGATGGTACACTGCTAGACCATTCTTAACACAAACTGTGTTTTTGTAATCTGTGTTTTCTTCTGACTTTTAGCAAATAATATATTTAATACTTAAACTCTTAAGGAACTCTTGTGCTTTTAGCCCATGAACCCCCTTCCAGGCTGTTTGTAAGCAAATGCAGACCATATCATGTATGTTTAAAGGGTTTTGAAAAACTATTCCTGTTTTCTTGACTGATACCATGTTCTGCTATGCTGTTTGTAATGTGCAACAGGTGCACATTACAAACATTTCGTATTGCCTCTGAGTTTCACACAGGACGTGACTTCACTGGGATGTCTGAAGTGCTCTAAAGCAATCTGCACAAGCAGAAACGCCAAAATCTCCACCCCTATAAGTATCAGTGTATTTCTCACATGTCTCATTTCTGTAGTTCACCATGTGCATGCACTCTCCTAGGCACTGATGAATGCTCTAATTTTAGATCTGTGTCCGGGTGTGTTTACGAAGGCACCCGTATTATTTTTAAAGTCTAGTCTGAGCTGACTCACTCAGAAGCTTCCGAAATATGCATTAAGATCAACCGCTGGAGTGTAAGTGAGTGGCACCCTGGGCCAGATAATACTGATATGATTTGAAAGCTAAAGGTGTTGCTTTTACTCGAAGCACCAGGTTCTCCTTCAGTCACTGGACCCGAGACCACTTGTAATCTATTCTGGGACCACTTGTAATCTATTTCTGAATAGTCTCTGATAAACAAAGTGAAATGCAAGCTTGTCTCTGGTGTTTTGACCTTTGATTGTCCTGACATGTCCTTTTGGTTAGGCAGAGCTATTGCTGGTGTTCGTATCCCCTGGTCTGACATGAGCGACAAAGACCTCCTTCAGCCTGATCCCATCATATGACCACAGTGAGAACGCACACAGAGAGTTGGCGACAGATCTCATAATTCATCTATCATAATTCACCATTACTATTAGAGGTGCTGAATGTGTCAGAGGGAAGGAGGAGGGAGAGGACAGAAAGAACTGTACGAGTGGAAATGGGTCCAGTGAACTGTGGCCTTGTTTCAATACTGTCAGCGTGCCTTCATCCACTTCCCCTCATGACTCGGAGGTGCTTGTCAACAGTGTTAGACAAAAGCAGCCACTTGCAGGAAGGAGCAAATTTTTCAGCAGGAGAACTCTCGCACTTAGCAGCAAGCCCAGTGTGTTCACTTTTCCTTGACAAATTGAGTGCTCAGGTGCCTTCAAACCTAAAAAAGCTAAGCTGATAAAAAAAAAAAGAGGAAGCATAAAAGTGTCAAAACCAGAGGTGTCAAGTCTTACCCACAAAGCATCGGTGTGGCTGCAGATTTTTATTCGAAACAAACAGCAGCTCCTCTGATTAGATGTTTGAAGACTGAGACTAAGTGGAATCAGGTGGGCTCCTGATTGGCTGGAATCACTGCAGGAAGATCTGGAAGATCTGCAGCCACATCGGCCCTTCTTTGCGTTTTAATTACTATGAGGTCAGAGTTACTTCAGCTTTTATGTATAGTTTCTAACATAAACTGGAGCTAAAAAGCTTGAATGTAGCAAATCCTTTGTGAATTAAGAAGTATATTATTTCTTTGTCCTCTTACTGCTTTGCCTTGCACAGAAAATCAGGTCGCAAAAGGCTCTTGTGCAAGTTCTGCTGTTCTAGTCTACATTTGTGTTGAATCCATCCCTCGGCCCTAAGAGGTCATCTCAGTCTCACTTTATAAAGTGCAGAAACAGGCGTTAAGATTGCAACGGAGATTCTTCCACAGGGAAACAGTTAGAGCAAGTCGACCTGAGCATATTAAAACAGCAATGAATTACTGTTGCATATTTAAGTGAGCTTGTTCTGTGTGTGTGTGTGTGTTTTGACCTTTTGGTCTGAGCACATGTGACATGAATGCTCTTTGATTTGAATTGCATTAAGCCATTACCTTCTTAGGCAGGTCCTGTGACACAGCCTGAGAGAGAGGCCTGAAGACACAGGGGAATGTTGGGAGTGATGAAGACACACCAACCCATTAGCTTCCCCAAACCAGGAGGAGGTGCAGTCAGGACAAATGTCAGTAAATATATTGCCACTGTATTAACACAGCTCCAAAGTGGTAATTTAAACTTTAATGCACATTAATGTAAAGATATTTTACTCCTAGTACTTTTAAACCATGTCTGTTAGTTCATACAATCTAAAACACAGCACTTGATTTCAGATAATGGAATTTGACTGCACTGATATTAGGGTTGGGTTGCCTGACAGTCATCATGATGGCTCATACACAGACACTACAGTGTCACTGCTGTTATGTAGAAAATGCATTAATGGCTTATTTCTAATGTATTTTGTCTGAATATCAGACTTTCCCTGAATATCAGGTTGAGCCATAGAACTGGTGTCTTTTCAAGGAGTGTCAGCCAGAGAGTACAAAAATGAGGGATGGGTTGATTTTAATTATTATAATAGCTCCTGGAGACTGATTTACTATAGAAAAAACAGCTTAATAAATCACACTGTTATTAATTCACTGCCAAATGAAGGCATGTTTTAATTCAGGGTCAAACATAACATAATTTTTAATCTATCTTGGTTTGCTCCTAAATCAGGGGTTGAGTCTTTATTTGTATCACCAAACTGAGGATTAAAACTTGCCTTACACTCTAGGTCTTTGCCCCTAATCTTTATTGTTGATATCTTAACCTTTACATTTAACTAAATCAATGAATGCCCCCATGTCAGTCCATTGCCATGTTTATGGTAGACATCAAATGTTTACTTTAATTGAGTGCAAATTATTTGATAATTTAATGGCACGTTCTTATGGGTCGATTCGTTTCACTGTGTGAAACGCCCAGTGATTTTACTGCCATGGCTCATCAGTGTATAAAGTAGCTCTATGACCTTAAACAGCCTTAACTCTGACCTCAATTATTCGATTTGAAGAACAATCTTTAGGTGCAACATGAAATGAATAATTGAAATTAGAGCTGCACGATATGAGCAAATTATCAGTATTGCAATTTTTCTGCTGCATATTGTGATACTTTTAAAATGGTAAAGCTCCCATATAACCACGCAATTGAAATTTAAAAAATGGTTAAAGTCTGTAAATATTATTTCAAATGGTGCATTTGTTCCCTCATCCATTCAGTCCTTATATAGAAGATAAAATACAAGAACAATACTTTCAAATCACATTTATTGTGATCTCACAAAAACAATCACATTTAAAGAAATGTCCTTATTCTAACTGTCAGTTAAGCCCCGCCCATTCAAGCACCAATTCGCCAAAACCTTTAACGATTTTAAAGCTTGTACTTAGTTCCTGCACAGTCAGAAACACTCTGATTGGTTAGAGGCTTATTTGCAGACATTGCACAGACACTGCGATAACTATTGAATTGAAATTATGAATGGATTAGACTGTTTTTTTTTTTGTTTTTTTAAGTAATTGAATAAAATAAAAGGAACATTTAGCAGTGGAATTTTTATGCCATACTTCATTAAATATATTATGAATTTGCATATCAGAAATCAGTGTCTCAGATTGATGTGTAATGGTGCAAGGTTTTCACTTTCACAGTTCTGTTGAGCTTTTCTGTGTATTCATGTAGGAAATATGTAACAAAATATGTGCACTCTGTGCATGTTTTCGATTTTCAGGTGACCCTGATTTTTCCCAAGGTTTTTGGTGCAAACATTTCCTCACGCATGTCTTTAACAACCTGGCCTGTTGACCCTGGCCTGTCATCACCTTAATATATGTGGCTGAGGTTGGATGATGCAACAGCACATTTGAACCTTGAGTCACTGAGTCAGGCCTCACTGACTGCGGCGTTTTTGTACAGTCAGGTAAATAAGATTTCCAGGTGTTGTTTGTAATGTCTTCACGGAGTGAAAACAGTCAGTGGCAGACGTTGCACAGCCATGATGTCATCGTCCTCCAGCCCGGAGTTAAACTGCGTTATCTTTATTCCTGATGGCTGGTCTGTTTGAAAAGATTACTGTGCTGATAAGCCAGTGTGTCAGTCTTGTCTCTTTGATCATGTCATCACACTAGTCTTTCTGTTTCTCTCTTTCACAGATGGGTGTGCTTGTCTCTGTAAACACTCCACATTTACCCCCTCCCCACTAAATGCCACCTTGCTAAAGGCCTGACAGAGGCTCCCTGTTCAAGCCTGTCTTTCCTTCTAGCTTCTCAGCCTAAAGGGAATCCCTGTCATCTCCCCGCAATGCCATACATCATCATAGCTCTACCTCCACTGCTGCCTCTATTGGTTACATCACATATGATGATCTCAGACTGATCACAAGCACAAAGCCTCCGTCTCACGCTCAGAGCACAGCTTGGCTATCAGCAGGAACATCCTCTCGATGGCAGAAAATGCAGCAAGATAATGTGGTGGAAAGAAACGAACAAAGCAGGCGAACCTGGAAGGCAACCAGAAAAACTTTGTTTGTTTGACTAGAGAAATAGTTCTTTTCAGACAAAGGGCAAACGCGTTTTTCCGTGTTATGAAGTCAAATGATATCTTGGTCATTGGTGGAAATGGAAAGAGTAAGGCATTGTTTTCTGCTTTTGTCATGGGTGTGGAGTTCTGGGTGGGCTCCAAAGAGTGCGAGAGTTAAGAGGGAGCGCTGTCTTGGCAGTCGAAGAGTACCCAGATGGTTTCCCTGTTTGAGGCTTGCTCATTCATCCCTCCAGCAACCTTTCCCTCCTCCATTTTACCTTTCTTTTGCACACTTTCGCTCCCTTTCTGAAAACGCACAGTGTTCTTTAAAAGGCAGTGGTTATAGCAGACATTGGGATGAGTCACCGCACCCATTGCATCCATGCTTGAGTTTCTGCTTTCTTTCACTTACAGTTGATATTTCTTAGAAAGAAACTCTCTAACTCTTCCTTTTTCATTTGGAGAAGTTTAGTGCAGGTGGTTTATGTAAGGAATGTGTTGTGGAAAAGAGGATGGCTCTTCATTGTTCCGAAGTTTTCACACTTTCAGGCTGTGGCTCTAAGCCTGTCCAGCAGCACTGTGCCACGGTCCCTTATATCACAGTTTGTGACAGTTTCTAACAGCAACCATGTCAATATGACAAGAATTTAACAGCAACTCAATAACTCTGGACCTTCTTGTAATTAGTCTTGTGGTTGCAGAAGCAATGCCCAACTCTGGGTCATGAGTCATTCCTTTTCTCCATATCCGCAGTAGATGGTCAAGTTTTTTCTCTCTCTCTCTCTCTCTCTCTCTCTCTCTCTCTCTCTCTCTGTGTCTTTGTCTCTGTCTCTCTCTCTCTGTCTCTCTCATATACTCTGTCTCTGTCTCTCTCATATACTCTGTCTCTATGTCGATCCCCCTCACACTCTGTAACTTTAGGAATAGTGTAGTGCAAAGGTTTAGTGACTTCTTCGTCTTTACTCTGAGTGCCACATAGTCGTGATGGTTGTCTGTTTTATGGAGCAGTGTTTTTTTTTTTTTTTTTTTCTTCAGTGGAAACTGTCTGACACCTTGCATTAAATTATTCTGCTCCTCCGCCAGCACAGATCTCTAACTTCCCGTCATTTTGGATACTGATTGTGGAATTTCAAAGATTTCAGTTTTTCATCCATAGAACATAATTTTTTAAATCTCAGTCTCCAGTTTTTTCTGCAATAATGGATCTTTTCACTTCATTCAGGCAACTGCAATTCATGTGCATAGTTCAGAGTGCCCCTCCATTGACAAAACATGCCTAAGTGGTTGTTCTAAACCAAGCAGGGATGTTTGTCAGTGCTTCATCTGTTCAGTCCAGTACATGGAGGCCTCAGCAATGGCTGATCTTGCTTAGCTATGTGTTTCTAGATAGGAAAAAAAATCTGATGATCATTATTTTTGTTAAGTGATAAACACCAGCTGCTTCCAATCAAAACATATTAATGACTCCCAGAAATCATTAGGCCGTCTGAATCTCCTCTGAATGTATCAACTTCAGTCCATAGCGAACTCTGAGTACACCAAGTTCCAATCTGGTTTTTTTTTTTGGAAAAGCACTACACTCTGTTGTGAAATTGTGCATGTTCTTTTGTGCGCATAGAACTAAATCCCCCATGCTGCTTTTTCTGTGCAAGTCATTCCTCTGTTGACCTTGTACTTGAGTTGCTTGTTTTGCCAGGTGTTTGAATGTTAACAAATACATGCATAAATACTGATTAGGCAAACATTGAACAATATCATAAAAATATAAATACTTATAATAGACATTTGTCCACTCATTGGTATTTGCACATCTTTGCTGTTTAGGCATAAACAGTGATGGTGTGTAATCATCAGTATGATGACTGTCTTATTATGAGATTTGGAGAGTTCATCAGGTCTGTATTTTTAAAGTGTAGGACGCCTCGCTGCATTCTGGAGGTGATATTTATGTCTTATTGCTTATACCTTAATGATGTAGGCATTACATGATGGCATACCAGAGCCACTGTATCATGATAGAGCATTGGGCTAGGTGACTCAGATGGCAGTAAACAAACACAAACTGTAATTGAGAAGTCTCTCTCTCTCTCTCTCTCTCTCTCTCTCTCTCTCTCTCTGTCTTTTGCTGTGTGTGTGTGTGTGTGTCAGTCTCTGTCTGTCTGTCTGTGTCTGTCTGTGTGTGTGTGTGTGTGTCTCTCTGTCTCTGTGTCTATCTCTGTCTCTGTGTCTGTCTCTGTCTCTCTGTCTCTGTTCCTCTACCTGCCTCTGTGTGTGTGTGTGTCTCTCTCTCTCTCTCTCTCTGTGTCTCCGTTGCTGTCTCTCTGTGTCTCTCTCTCTGCGTCTCTCTTTGTCTCTTTGTCTCTGTGTCTCTTTCACTGTGTGTGTGTCTCTCTCTCTCCCTCTCTGTGCATAATGGCTTTGCCGTGCTGACCTGCAGTCTGTAATGTTTGTTTTTAATGCCACTGAAGGTTGCTGTAATGACAGCTCAAGTGGACGTGACAATTATTTCACCTTCGTTCTGCGAAGGATAAAGGCTTTTACACCTCACAAGATGACCCAGACAGTCATTTCTGTGTGGGGAGCTGTGCTGGAATGTATGCGTGCGCTTCCGTACAGAAGTCAAGGGGGCTGCTAAAAGCTACTTAGTTTGGAACATTGAGGCTGTTGGAATTTTTAGTTGAGCAACACTAAATATAAACCTTTTGAGTGGCAGCTTAATCACCTTCTAAAAATGTACATAATGATCCACTGCAGCAGTGTTCTGCACAACGCCACAAAATAGAATTTGTGCACTTCAAACGTGTTGGAAGTATTCTATAATCATAGTGTTATGCATTGTTTATTCTTGTGAGAAAATAGAATGTTTTGCTTTAAGGGCATTTTACTATATTGTCCTTGATGGTTCGTTAGGGCTGCAAAATTCGTGATTCACTAGAGACCACTTCTTGAGTGATACTGCATTGTAAAACCTGTATAATTGCAGCTCAGAGATCAGCACAGACAGCTATGATAAAGTGGTACACAAAGCTATAAATAAATTGCTTTATGAAGTATTAAATAAATAAAGTCCTGTTTGTACTACAGACAAAAGAGAAACCAACCTGTGCTCTGAACTGAAAGTCAGCCTTAGTCTATAGAGACCCTTACAGGATGCACATTTAGATTTTGAGTGTGTGTTTAAAACCTCGATGGCAGGTTTTGTGACAGCGATTTTCAGCGTCCAGATGGTGGTGGGGTGCGTATGCAAATGTTTTTTTTTCTTCCCTAATTGATATTAATAAAGAACAGGTCTGCACATTTGCATTTGGCTAAAAATTGCGGTCCGGTTTCTCTCAGTCTACCACACACTACTGAGCATACAATATCAACAGCACTAATGAGGCTAATGTCAGCTTGTTTCTGCCAGAAGCCACGGCAGCAAAGCGTAAAGCAAGTGACAAATGCCGCAGGAGAATTTTGTATATGGTACTAGTAGCAGATATCCCCATTTGATTAGGGGTTTTTGGTGCACTCCTACCATATTTTTTGCTTTTGTCCGAGTTCCCAACACTCCAGGTTACAGCAAAAATGTGGATTCAGCTGCTATGGCCCAAAGGCCTTGGGTTGAGAAACACTGCATTGGAGTGAACAGTTGCTTATGAATCTAAAAGTTGTCTACACGCCTTTGCATACTGTAGCTTACACCATGCATAATACATTGGTAAGCAGTGTTATGCAACATATAATGCTAGACGTTCATTTCCGATAATTAAACCTTGAGGATGGGTTGATACTGATCCACTAGGGGTATAACGGTACGCAGATGTCACGGTTCAGTACGTACCTCGGTTTTGGGGGCGCGGTTCGGTTTGGTTCACGATACAGCAAAGTTAAGCAACAAAAAGTTCTAAAGAATGAGGCTTGGTTTGTTTTCATTTATTTTAAATAAACAGCAGTGTATTAACCAGTAAACACACACTCTTGCTTATATTTCCATGTATGTGTAAGGCAGCAGAAGTGTTATGCCAGTAGGTGGCACTATTGCACCACACTACAACCCAGGTATATGATTTACTTCCGCTTTTTGGTCCCTCTGTGATTCCGTATTATTTCAGTCACGTCTTCTCCGTCGTACCATGTATTCTCCGAAAAACATCATGTACCGAACCATGACCCATGTACCGTGACGGTTCAGTACAAATACATGTACCGTTACAGCCCTACGATCACCTATAGAAATAAAAGCATGGTCTACAGTACCTATTCTTTGCACTAAATGAAAAAAACCAATATCACTGCGCTAACTGTGCAAATGTCTACACAATTAACTTAAAATAAATGTCCTTTAGTATAATACTGATTCAGCACTCTCTGTTGGTATCAGCCCAATACCATTACTAGGCATCACAATACCTGCATGGTTCTGCTGACTAACATGAGGTGCTTGTGGAAAACCGACAGTACGCAGCCTCTTCTGATCATCCCTGTGGGGGCAGAGGGGTCCGATGAAGAGCCTCAGATCAGCTCTTATGTAATGTCTCATAGCGGATGCTGTTGCTATATGTTTGCTCAGGGCTTAGATTTACTGGGGAGCCCCTGAGGCAATAACTGACGCGACTCAGGGTTACATTAAGATTCCATTAATCGTCCAGTCTGGCCTGGGCTTTGATGTAGTCATTCCAAACCTGATTGTAAGTCATAATAAATCCATTCCAATATAAAGTCTCTTTTGTCCCGTAGTCTACAAAGAGCTTTTGTTAAGTAATGATCATTGTCTTTGTCTTTTGTGCTGGTCTCTGATGAATCGCATGTATTTGAGCAGAGAGCATTCTGAGGGTTGGTGTCTGATTGATTCTTGGTGAATACTTATCATAGCTTTAATTTGCATGACTGGTTTGGCTCATTTGCCCTCAGGGAGAATTCAGAAGTAGCTCTTATCAAATGTAACAGAGGCAGAACGAGCAACAGTAGCGTTCTGCGATCCTGATAGATGCAAAGTAGTTAACATGTTTTCTCTAGTGGATGATCTGAACTGGTCGGTACAGAGTCAAGTTAACAAAAATTAAGAGTGTTTTCTAGAAAATGTTGGCAGAGGTATCAATAATTAACATACCACTGGATATAGCATATAAAGATTTAACTTGTAGTGCCACTTACGTAGATCTTAAGAGTGTGAGTGAGTCTGAACTGCATGGCTCTCCATGCTTTAGCTAAGCGCTCAGTGAGTTGGCCTACATAACCCTCATGGAGATTTAGCCCAGTTTGATCTTTTACCTGAGTCTCTGACTTTGTCTGGAAATCTCCTGCGAGTTCTCTCTTTGTCTCTTTACTCCTGCGCATTCATTTCTGCGAGTGCTTTTGCGTAATTGGCTTTTTTATGGCTCTGTTTGGCAGAGATTGGCCGGGTACGGAAGGACATGTACAATGACACACTGAACAGCAGTACAGACAAAAGGACATCGGAGCTGCCAGATGCCGTGGGGCCTATCGCTCAGCTCCAGGAGAAACTCTACGTGCCTGTAAAGGAATATCCAGACGTAAGTGCTCTTTATTTACCAGAATATTTCCACGTATGTGAAGTACTGTCATTCTGCCCACCCTTTCTCTGCAGGACCTTCCTGAAGCGTTATCGAGTTGCTTGTAACAAAACACAATCCCAGTTTAGATAACCTTTCCAATTTAGATCGCATTTCTGATTTAGTTTAAGAGCCTATCTGTCATGTCGTCCCTTGATGACACTGTTCCTCGCTTCCGTCCATCTGGAAAAGCTCAGGAGCTCTAAGGTTAACCCAGAATGTCATGGAAATGTCAGGGAAAGTGCAAAAATCAGTAGAGCTCAAAAAAAAAGGCAGGGGAAGTTGATGTGTTTTCTCTGAATTATTTAAGGCGCCCATATTTCTTAGATAGATTCACACTGCAGGAGGTTAGGCTTGGAAGTGTCATAACCAATGCTGTGTGACATGTATGTTAATGCTTTGACATTTTTCGTCATTAGCTGGATTGAATCAGAAGTTCGAGATGGTTGTTTTTCTCATCAGCAAAGTGGTTTAATGTGTTTTCGAACATATGCGTCCATAAGCTGTTTTTAAAATTCTAATCAGAACTAGAGACTTCTCTAAATGTCGTCTGTTTGGGTACGTGAAATACAGTTGCAAGAAAAAGTATGTGAACCCTTTGGAATTATACAGATTTCTGCACAGATAGGTCATAAAATGTGATC
>JBBPDH010000104.1:31155633-31170257 GCA_037974565.1 Clupeocharax schoutedeni
CCTAAAATCAAAATCTCGATTAATTGAACATTTTAACTCGATTACAATTAATGAACGATTATTTTATTTATTTATTTTGCCCTCAAGTTTTGTACAGTAAATATGCTTACATATTACAAGTGAAAGATTTTTGAATGAAGGGTGCATTACTAGATTTTAAAATAATTGAAGGAAACACACACACACTATCTACTATCTATATTTTTAAAGGGAAAGTAATTTAAATAATTGTCCTGGAAAAATTTGATCGATTATAGGTTTTGAATGTTGATTTCGATTACTTTTCGATTAATCGCCCAGCCCTAGTCATAACACAATATTCTATGACCATTCTTTTTTTGGAGCGTGTTTTTTAATGGCTTTTAGTGTAACAAGAACTTATGAAGTAGCAAATGAATTGCTTTTGGGAAATAATTCTTTCATTCTGTCGTTCTATCAGATGTAGGGCTGTGACTAGTATTGTGATTGTACTTCCCTATATTGCAATATCTTTCAATATATTATAGACCGCTATCATCAGTTTTCTTCAAGTAAAAAGTGTCTGGAGTAGTAAATCAACAAAGGCTGGATTTTTGTTATGGTGCACAAACCCACACAAACATCAAAGAAAAGTGAAATAGAAGGAAGCATTTAAATATGGGCCCTTTTAAAAAGACCTTTGTTGGTTTGTTCAATTACATGAAGACCTCAAAGTACCCATGAACTCCCAAGGAGCTGTGATTGGTCACTCTGCAATATGCAGATGGACCTCTAACCAATCACAGTGTTTGACAGTCATCTGTACTGAGAATGATCTTGTGATCATGATAAACAGGTGATATAGTACACAGCCCTTGTCAGATGTTTTACATCCATTTGAGTTTTTCCACTTTTAGCCAAGAGAGTAGTAGGGCTGAGTGTCTGCTCTTGTTAAGCACTGATAAAGGTGACAGGGAGGTCAAGAGGAGCTGAATTAGAAACATAACAGACGCTCCTGAGGATCTTCACTTATCATTAGGTGCAGGCTGAAAATCAGGGTGAAAGCTCTCTAAACAGAGCTTAGAATTCACACTAAATTACTATTCAGCTCAGTGGCACTTATTGTTTGCTAGTTCAGGCCACACCTTCAACATATGGCTGTATTATGAGAAGAGGCTGTATGACTGTAGAAGGGCAGAGCTGGTGTTCTGGGCGTTTTCTGCTTTGAGCAAGAAGGTCAGATGTCCTTGATGAATGGAGGGACAGGAATGAGTAACAGGCATGAGTGATGGGGTGCACAAACTTATTCACATGCAAAGGGTGGAGCTTCAGTCATGGTCCTACATTGGAGCAATTTTAGCTCTGTCTGAAGCAGTTTATTTTAGAAGAATGTAGTCAGGCTGGTGGTGCGAATGTTCAAAATACAGACCAGGACACAATAACTGAAGCTTCTGAATAAATGAACATTGCGCTGAATGTGATTGATGCGCACACTGGGGCTTCCTCAGGATTTGTTTCTCTGGGATCTAGCATATTAAGCTCTAGTACACTTTGACAGCTTACAAGGAACAACACGTTACTGAGTTATTGAGGTCACTAACTTCCAGAAATGTGTGGAAACAACAAAACGGGACATTCCTTCCGGGGCAGATATCTGGATTTCCACTTTTCTCTCTTCAAAATGACCCCATTTATTTAGGTTTATTTTTACCGCTTCTCTTTTTTTGGCCCTGTCCCGTTGTAGATCAAATGAAGAAACACAAATCCTCCGTGTCTAAGTGATCATTAATCACCCTGCTTGTTTAGAGTGTGACTTCTCCCTCTGAAACACAATCAGCATTCTCATAATCCTCCAAAAATCTAACAGGCCTCCCACAATACCTCCGCAGCGACAGGGTCACATGCTACAGGAGTGCCTCAGAGCCCAGGCAGGAGAGGCACGTAGAGCTCTGACTTCTGTGTCCTCTCTGGACCAGCTAATTAAGGAAGAACAATCTAGAAAGTTATTACTGCCACTCCAGCACCTGTCCTCCATGGAAATGAAAACAGAGCTTTAAAGGAAAAGGGAGCGAGGCAGAGATGAGAGAAGCGGAGATGAGAGGTGTTTACGTTCAGCGTCTGAATTTTTCCGTGCAGCGCTTGCGTTCCTTCCCTCACTTTGTGATAAAATCATCGTGAGCGATTTTGAAACTGCTGCCCCTTGCCGCTCAATCGCTCTCTCTCTCTTTCTCTTTTCCTCCTCCTTTACTCTCTGTTGGACGGTAATGAGATTTGTCCGACGCTTTGTTGTTGTTAATTGAAACTTTTCACAATTCAGATGAATTTTGCCAAACTGGTAAACAGCTCTAGGGAGAAGAAAAACTCCCAACTGAAGAATTCGGTGTGAATAGTTATTTGCTTTTCATTAATATTCTCTGAGCTTGTTTGTTTGTTTGTTTGTTTGTTTGTTTGTGATTCAGTAAGACTTGAGGTCTGAGACAGCCTCTATAATGCAACAGTCATAACACGATATTCTATGAAAATTCTTTTTAGGAGAATGGAGTGTGTTCACGTTTTATGAAGTGGTTTTATTACACAAACCCTTTCTAATAGGTGTGTAAAATAATGAATGCACACACACCACACATACATATACTTATATACACACATATATATATATATATACACACACACACACACACACACACAAACACACGTGTATGTGTGTGTGTGTGTATATATATATATATATATATATATATATGTGTGTATATATATGTGTGTATATTGCCGTATTTAAACTTGCACCAAACATAGAACAACAATAATACTGAGGCACAAACAGCCCTTTTGCACAGTAGTGCGATGAGCTCAGGCCTAAATATACAGCACAGAGGCTTCGTGGCCGCAACAGCTGTGATCAGGCATAGAAGAGAGATGGGCTTTAAAAGGAAGAGAATGCATTGTGACCCTGAGAGAGGGAGAGAGAGAGAGAGGGGCAGCTGCTTGGCTTATCACTCAGCCCTCGTGACAGATAAGGTTAAACGCTCAGAGAGGGGCCTAGCCGCCAGCCTGCAACCACCAAAAAACACAATGTATTATTCCTGGCCTCACCACTATTGGAGATGCAGCCCACTAAATCATGTCAGGGTACAAATAACTGCTTTAACTTTGGTGACCAGGGTGATCACTCAAACCCTCTCTATTCCCTCTTACAAATCCCTGCTCTGAGCCCTACTGTTCGCTCCCAGGAAAACGCGGTTAGTGTGTCAGTCAACACGCTTAGCTGTTTACTGTCAGTGATTTGTGTCCTGTTTTTCCTGCTGGGTCATTTGTAAGCCCTGGGCAGAGACCACTCAAAACACGGCTCTTTTGTGCAAATAAAATAGGAGGTTACTCACCATGTTTTGTGGTCTAACTTGATTATCATCACTGTCATAAGAACACCTTGTAGCTGCTTTTTTTTCTTCTTTTCATTCCTTTGAAAAATGACAGCTGCCTTTTGCTTCATCTGCATGTTTAATGATGGATGGATCAATAGGAGTTTTTAAAACTTACTGGTATATACTTATTGGTATAGGACATTTCATGGAGTCTGTGGAGAAACTTTTAGATGGCTCTACTTTGTCTTTTACACTTCTCTTATGGCCTTTTGCATGTTTTTGTATTACATTACATGTCTTTTTACCTTGCAATGGCAGCAGGATCTGAAAGTCATTTTGTTTTAAATAATCTCGTTTGAATTGTAGTGTAAAAATGAAGCTTTATTAGTGAAAAAATGACTCGCTGTTCATTTTTTTTGCTTGCAGAGCTTCACTATGGAGAGAACATGTTGCTCAGCACAAATATCCACTTCCCGTAATTCAGGGTGAGGTGTGAAATGAACGCTCTCGTTCTCCACAATCATGCCCTGATGTCATTCTCTCAGTGGCGTGAGGAATTTTGCCAACCGAGTGTGTTGGCACATCGTTTGTGACACAATGGAAACGAGACAGCATACGCAATAAGGGAAAACGTCAATGTTTGAAAATCATAGCACTGCAGTACTTTGAGTCAAATAGGATACACTTAAACACCTATGAATATTTCTTTAAATTATTAATGCAACAAGGGACAGTGACAAAAATGAGTTTTGTTTTGCATGCAGATTTAAAAAGTAATAAATGCATTATATTGTAAAATCATAATACTTAGTATATCCTAATTTTATCTTATTGCTCAAGTGTCAGAATGCAGTGCGACCTCTGATTCTCGTACAGATACACTCACAAAGACGGGCCTCTCAGTGAAAGAAGGGAATGTGTGTTTGGGGTCCTACAGTGCCAGGACCAGCGAAATCAAGTTTATTTTAATAGGAAAGAACTATTAAATTAGTTTTGTGAGATAAATGATATCTGTATGGCATTCGTCCTGACAATATGTGTGTGTAACCTTTTCACCTTCAGGGTGGGAATGGGGTGGAGTCATGGCTGTAGGCAAATGGTGCATTCCAGAGGGTCTTTGGCTTCTGGATGTTCACCACCAAATAAAAGGGATTGAACATTCCTAACATTCCTCTGGAGTTTGTAAAGTCTCTTTGATTGAATTATACAGTGATTTTTACAGCGCTGTAGCTTATACTGGGCTTTGCCAAAGCTGCCCTATACAAGACTCAAGGGTGGACTCAGTGTTCTGTTTATAATTGCTGAAAATTGGTTCATGAGGGAACATTGTTCTCTTGATACAGCACAGTAGCATTTGCACAAAAGTGTCCATTAATGTCACCGTGTTGTATTGACTTATAAAAGGGCTTAATCTGTTTCAAACTTGCAAACGTTCATGTAGCCAGTGATGTTTTTTAGTTTTCCAAAGAGTATTGGGAAGTTTCCTAGCAGCATCCGGTTTGCCAAATATGCCAAATAGAACCAAATATAGAAATAAATGTTGCTTTCCTCAGCATGTTTTTTTTTTTCCAACTGTTCCATTGGACTCTAGTCCCCATTGCCTTTTCTACAGACTACCCAGAGAGGTCTAATCCTCGTAAATCTCACTTAAGATCTTATTCAAAAGGTTCTCTTCCAGCAGCTAAATAGATTAGGTTAAATTGTGATTTAAGCTGAGAATTAGAGTAAAATTTGTGTAGCAATAGTCAAATTTAAAATGGATCTGTACAGAAGTGTCCATTGATCTCACTGGGGGGGTTGAATCTGTTTCAAACTTGCAAACATTCATGTAGCCAGTGCTTTACAAAGTGCAAAACAAGGCAGCGCTGGCAGAGACGCATCCTTCAGCTGAAAATCAGGATCCCCCTCCATTCTGAGGCAGGTGTTATCGTACTGCAAGAATGTTGATCTGTTGCAGCAGCAAGAGCTGTGAGATAAAGTGTGTGTAATACGTGTGTGACATGCAGGTGTGTTTAATTAAATCCTCTATTTTTCACCTTGTCATCTGTGTGTGTGCAGTTCAACTTTGTGGGGAGAATCCTCGGGCCTCGTGGGCTCACTGCCAAACAGCTGGAGGCTGAAACAGGCTGCAAGATCATGGTGCGAGGCAAAGGCTCCATGAGGGACAAAAAGAAGGTGAGTTTTTCTCTCTCTGTCGTCTTTTCACGTTTCTTTGTTTCCGAAGATCTTTTACATCAAATTTTTCATTGTCTCTCTGTGACCCCAAGTCTAATATAGACAACTTTGTATGTAGACACACTGTTTTTTTACTTTTTTTTTTTTCCCTGTGCAGGGAACCATATTTTTGCACCAATGCATAACTAATGCATGCCAAATGGCAAGGGAGAAAATCCAGGCAGTCTCTATTCTAATGGAGTTTCTGTTGGAGTCTGCTTGGCTTGCACCACTCTGGGACTGAGACAGACATTCTGCCTGCCTCCAAGGGTGCCTGACATAGAGGAAAAATGACTCGCATTAAAATGAAAATGAGTGCCATTAGAGAAAGAGAGAGACATGGGGGGGGGAAAGCTTTCTGCTTTTTAGAGCTGAGCAAGAGGGTTGCTTCACTTCTTCAATATATGTCTCTCCCTAGACTATTTAGTCCATGTTTTTAGATTAAAGGACAACTTCAGTGCGTCGCCACATCCCATTTGACTTACCAGCAAAATCAAGAGCGGAACAAATGATTCTGCTAGAGACAACTACACTCTAATGAAAGCTGTTTTTTAGTTTTCCAAAGAGTATTAGGAAGTTTCCTAGCAGCATGTGGTGGGCCAAATATGCCAAATAGAACCAAATATAGAAATAAATGTCAAGTTTCAGAATGTTGCTTTCCGCAGCATGTTTTTTTTTCCCCCAATCTGTTCCATTTGACTCTAGTCCCCATTGCCCTTTCTACAGAATACATTTCTTAGACCCAGTGAGGTCTAATCCTCATAAATCTTACTTAAGATCTTATTCAAAAGGGTCTCTTCCAGCAGCTAAATAGATTAGGTTAAATTGTGATTTAAGCTGAGAATTAGAGTAAAAATTGTGTAGCAATAGCCAATTTTAAAACGGATTTGTCTTGATTTTTGTAGTGAAGGAATCCGAGGTAGTTTTCTAGGAGCTGAAACATTCACTTGTTCTCAGCTGCGCAGATTCAGCCGCCTGTGGTTGCAGCAGAATGACAAATAGAAGCATATTCAAAAGAATACTGAGTAGCAATGTGGCAGATGAGATTCTTTGCTGTGCAGTGTTGCTAATTCAGAGTGATGGGGAATTAATGAAACACAATGAGCTGAGATCCCCCAGGCACACTGCCATGTTCCTGCAGTGTTACACAAGCTGCACCGCCACAAATTTCGCCCGAGCCCTCAGCGGACACAGTAATAGATGGCGTTTAATTGGACAGGATGGAGACGCACTCTGGCTGGTCTCTGTTTGGAGCTGTGTTTGCTGTTGCATGTCTGAGAAATATTTAAAGAGGATTTTAACGGTGCCAATAAACACCACTTCTTCAAAGCTGACATCAGCCTTTTCCAACAGTAGCCACCGGGGAGCTTCTCCTGATCAAGGCGCTGGATGCTGTTGTCATGACTTGTCAGAATCACTTCACTATGTGCTGCTTGTGTATGCAGATGTGAATATTTCTCCAAATCTGTATCTTTCAGCACACAATGCCCTCCAGCCATGATTTTTGAATTGCTGGGCAGGGTGACACTACAGTAGAAGAAAACACTGAATAAATGAAAGCAGCAAAGGAGGAACGTGGAGGGGTTTGTAGAACAGTGCTGCAGGAATTGAACGAGCCAAGCATCAAACGGAGGAGCCATCTGGATCCATGTACTGTCTTACTATCATCCAAATTAGATTTACAGTCGCAGTTCTGGAGGGCATGGATCTTTACGAATTGAAAATTTCACTTAGAGAAAAAATGCTGTTTATAGTTGTATAGGGTCCTAAGGTAGAATCTAGAGCATGAAAAATAATTATCTTAGACACTTAATGTGTCAAACCTGACACTTAATATGTGTCAAAAACCAAAAAGGCATACACTAAACTGTTGCTGTCTACCTTCATTTTGATCACAGGTCTACTACATGTTGTAATAGAAATGTTGCTGTCTCAAAAAGGGATATTACTGTCATTTACACAGATTGGCAACAGCAATCAAACCACTGACAGATAAATAACGCTGCTAATCTTTTTACAGTGGCACCTGCCATGGGGTATATCAGGTAGCAGATGAGCAGCCAGTCGATGTGTTAGAAACAAGAGAAACTGGCAGGCCTAAGGATCTGAGCGACTTTAACAGGGCCTAGTGATGGCTATACAGCTGGTTCAAATAACGTCCAGAACGGCAGGTCTTGTGGAGTGTTCCCAGTGTGCAGTGGTTAGTACTTACCAAAAGCAATGAACTGGCAACCCAAGGCTTGATGGGTTACGAAGGCTAGGCCATCTAATTCAAACCACGTAAGAGATACTGGAGCACAAATTGCTGAAAAAGGTGCTGTCAGTGATGGAAAGGTAACACACACAATACATTAAAGCTTGCTACATATGTGACCACAAACCAGTCCTATGGTGACCCTCATCCACCAACAGAAGCACCTACAATGAGGACATCAGAAATGGACCATTGAAGAATGTGGCCTGGTCTGATGAATTGTTTTGGTTTTTTTTGGTTGGTTGGTTTTTTTTTTTTACATCGTCTGGTCACTTGGATGCGTGTGTGTTGCTTACCTGGGATAAAGGTGGCACCAGGAGGCACTATGGGAGGCAGTGTGATGCTCTGGGCAACGTTCTGCTGAGAAACCTGGCCTTCATGTGGATTTTAATTTGACGTGTAAAACCTACTTAAAAATCTACTTAAACATTGTTTCAGGCCAACTCCCCCCATCATGGTATTCTTTTATGATCGTGTCCTTTTTGTAATTGCCCTGCAAAAATACAGAAACATGACGAGAGGTTTTCGGTCCTGGCTTCCAAATTCCCCAGATGTCAGTCTGATCGAGCCTCTGAGGAATGTGCTCAACAAATTAGTTCAGTTCATGGCAGCCCACCTTGAAACGTATGGGACTTACAGGATCTACTGCTAACATCTTGGTGCCAGATACCACAGCACGCCTTCTTGTGGGGACATTGGGTCAGAGTAGAGTTGTTATCGTGGTATGAGGGGAAACCTGCAAGGTATTAGGAAGGCGGTTTTAGTCTTATGGCTGTTACTGTCAGAGACTGACTCTTCATACCGCTTGTTGCTTGAGGGCATAGGGAGCACATCACCTGCCAGCCGTAACAAACACAAAGGCATGAATAAATTCACATGCACACCACATGTAGGCCAGCGTGAAACTCTATGGCACACTTTTGCTTTGACTCTACTCACTGGAACATTCTTTCCGTACTTCAAAGTAGCTCTTGCTCTTAGCGTGTAACTAGCTCCCAGGAGCATTAGACTGTATCTTGTTATCGGGTGCATATATTTGATCAAGTAATTGCTCGTTTGTGAGTAGGTGGCAGCCAGTAATTAGCGAAAACAGTGCCTCCCCGCTGCGAACCAACACTGACATCCAGATATGGGGCTGGCTGAAACCTCCGACCTCGAATGTCTTTCTGTCCACTTACTGAAACTTCTCCACTTCACCATGTCAAAATCTCAGATGAAGGGCGAGTGGGTTTATAGTAATTGATTGTCCTGCAGATCTGAGTCGTAAACATAAGCTGATGTGATGAAAAACCCAGCTGGAGACAGCGCATTCATTAAGGCCCAGCACTTTAGCCTGAAAGCGTGTTTTCAATTGGAAACAAGCCCATCGGTGCAGTGGTCAGTCCCCTTAGGTGAACCTGCAGCCAGCTGAATTCAGGCCCTGCCAAATCCATGACCAGTGTCCTTGATAACTTCTAACAGTTAAAGCAATCACTGCCACATATGTATTGGATGATGTACACTACTGGGCAAAAATCAGAAGAGCAGCTAGGGCTGGGCGATTGATCGAAAAGTAATTGAAATTGACATTCAGAACTTATAATCGATCAAATTTTTCCAGGTCATTTATTTCAATTACTTTCCCTTTAAAAACACCACTGCGTGTGGAGTCACGTGACCCCGCTCCGTTATGTTACGTTATTCCGCCGACGTGTCGAGCACGGAGAGCTTAAACGCTGAGACAACTGAGCAACTTATCAGTGAAATATGAGGGCAAATAAATAAACAAATAAATAAAATAATCCTTCATTAATCGTAATCGAGTTAAAATGTTCAGTTAATCGAGATTTTGATTTTAGGCCAAATCGCCCAGCCCTGCAACCAGCAATAGTCAAAACTGTACATGAGCAGTGATATTTTTTTTTTTGTTTTTTTTTTTTGTTTTAGACCTTCATGAATGACATTCATAATTCTGTGTATAATGGACTATTGTCAAGAGCATGGAATGCTTAGCTAAGGTAGCAAATGAAATTAGCCTGTCATAGATCAGAAGAAATTAGCCTGTCATACACTTAAATGTAAATATATTTGTCCTAAAATTATATAAATACAATCAACCAAAATGCCATCCTATTTCAGTATTTTGTATGACAATTGTTTCTGCACTTTACTGCATGAAGTCATTTTGTGCCATGTGACTTCACTTGGCAAAAAGACTGAAGTGATGCATACTGTGATACGTACTGTGGCCTCAAACTGTTCTGTCTTGATCCTCATCTGTTCAATTTCATGCTACAGAAGGAATGACTAGTGGTCACTATAAACTGGCGCTATGGTAACACATCGTTTAAGTAGGCCCCAAGTCTTTACTGTAAAAACCCTGAATGTGGCATAGATGCTGGTTCAAAGTGCTTAAATCTGGACCCATACTTTCTTCAGTCTTATTACTTAACTTGGTTACAAAACATGTATAATAGTTACTGAGGAAGAAGCATAATTAATATTTAAATGAGAATCATTAAGTTGAAGAGTTCAAACAAATAAGGTTAGTTCTCACACGTTCCTAAAATTCCACTTGTTTGTGTGTGTGCAGGAGGAGCAGAACCGAGGTAAGCCAAACTGGGAGCACCTGAACGAGGATCTGCATGTACTCATCACAGTGGAGGACTCGCAGAACCGCGCTGAGATCAAACTGAAGAGAGCTGTGGAGGAGGTGAAGAAGCTTCTGGTCCCTGCGGTGAGTCACACATCTATTCCTCTTACCTTTCTACCCCTGACTCTGTGTCTACTTATCGGTACACAGAGTGAAAATGTGTTGAGTGGCAAAAACACATTGATTTGCTTCAACAAACAAGACTTGTGGGTTTCGGTTGAAAAAAAGTGCTACATAGGCACTGATAAATGTATTTACTCAGAGGGAGCTAACTCCGTCTAAATAGCTGTCCTCAGCATGGCTGCATTTCCATGCTGGCTGTACCGAGTCCTCAGAGAGAGACGGGAGCCTGGTACAGGGAGCAGCAGGACTGGCGCTGAAGGGGAAAACTGCCATGCACATATGCAAGTTTCTAACGTGCAAAGGTGAGCAGCGTGGGCAGTTTTTAATGGGCTTAATTACCTGTGCTTAAAAATTTAATGAGGGGCACGAGACAGAGGGGTCGAGACTCCGGGCCCCCACTGGGGCCATCAGAAGCCTCTGTGTTGATGTCAGGCTCAGAGCTGAATGGTAATGAAGCAGCAGGTCTTAATGAAGTGACAGCAGGTTAGAGGGAGATGCCATTGGAAACCCACCGGGGTCTTAAGACAAAAAGAATATATGCAGAGCGAGGCCGCCCCGCTTTAAGAACCGCCGTCCACTCGAAATTCCACTCTTCGGAGATAGGAAGGTTTCACATGGTTGTCTGAAGTTACAGACACAGACAGCATCAGAAAGTAGAGGGCCTTGGAAGTCAGTGGCAGTCCTCACTGCAGGAATAAAAAAGTTTTAAGTGCCGGAGATGAATAGAACAGAAGAGAAAAGAAGGGGACATTTGAACAGTCACTTTAATTCTTACTAGAAGTGAAGCTCCCGCTAGAGGGGGAGGGGCAACGGCTTCCAAACGCTGCTACCATGGAAACGCTCGCGGGTATCCACTGATCCGTGATTGACAGTTGTGCCCTTTCTATGGCACGTTAGTTCTGAATGCAGGCTAAGCTCTCTCTAAAGTTTAGCACTATTGACATCAGGAAGCGCTAGCTACGGATAAACAGTGCTAGACGTATTCTCTAAATGAGAAATCATTACTGCAGATACATTTAGTGACATTTAAGATCGTTCATTGTCCAAAGATTCACACTTATTTGATGTCAAAAGGGCAAAGAGGTCTTTTTCGGTACAATATTTTTGAACAGGACAGATAGGTATCCTATAATCAAGCAGACACAAATGAAAATTGCACATGATCATTGACTCGCAGTAAAATAATCCATTGCTCCTAAGCAGCAGTGGTGGTTCTCATGTTCTAGATGATTCCTGTAATGCTGTTGGAAAATAAAGGCACCAAAAAAAAAAAAGTTTCTTGGATTGAACCCAAAACCTTGTTTGATTCTTCAAAGTACTTTTCAGTTTGTGTAAATGAGATGAGTGTCAGAGTGCCTTTAAGGCTACATAAAGGTATAACACCATTTAAGTTTCTTTTCAGGGACCTTTCTTTTTAAGGGTGGTGGTTCATCATCAGTCACCGCTGTAACGTCATGTGTGAAGACTCATGACTTGTGCATTTTGATTAAACTTGTCCTCCCCTCTCGTTTTGGAGTCTAGAAGGAGTAGTAAAAGAGAAATGCAATAGTGATTAAAGTGACTACATGTTTATCCGCTGTAATTAACTATATATCCCATCTTAGACTGGTAACAACAAAAATAATGACAATTAGTAGCATAGTATATCATCTTCCAAAGTCGTGTGTTCTTATTGTCTAAAGGAAAACTCATTTGCGCTGAAACACTTTTGTTAAACATAGAACCACTGTGTGATCAAAACTGTTGCTGCTTGCTGCTACTGTCCTGTTTGTACCCCACTGCTTTCTTCCCCTTCCGCCACCATGTTTTCTTTTAAGAGATTATGCTAAAAAATGTAAACATACACACCCCCCACATACACATACATGCACATGAACACACGGAGACTCCCAGTAATGTTAAACAATGCACTTCCACCACCTCCACCCAAGACTAACAGGATAGGGGTGGATTCCTCCAAACAACTAAAAATAACCTGCTGTCTATTTTTGCAGGCCGTCTGTGTGTGTGACCACACTATACTCTAATAGACTGTGGTGCAATGAATATCTTGGAAAGTCTTTTTGCACAAAAGGTTTGTTTCTCAAGGGTGAAAATCGCTTTACGCTGAGGTGAGCCAGTATTATGCCGTTGAGCTCGCAACTGCACATAAGATGCACTCTAGGCTTCCAGATGAGGGACGGAACGCTCTCATCTCTGTTCACGCTGTCCCATATCATGGCTTGAGGCCATTTGCCAAGCAGACATCAGCAGTGTAAGCAAAGGGCATATTCATACACACACACACACACACACATTCATTCACACACATACACAGACTGATCCCACTATGAATGGCTTTGCTTTTCTTTCGCCTCTGTGCTTGCTGACATAGTTTAGATCATTCTGTGGGCTGTCTGCTCCAGCGGACCCTGACCTGGCCTGAACTCCACACTGCAATATCCAGCAGCAGCAGCACATAAAAATCCCAGCTTAGTGATTCAGCTCCACAGCATCAGTATGTGGCCTTTTACTGGGTAGCCAGTGCTGCCATGGTCAGTTTCCACATGAGAGGTAGTGTGTTCCACTCACCCTGCAGTTTATTTCCTATATAGTCACAGCCGTAACCAAACCAGCCATCTCAGAAGTGGTAGCTTTATAGCAGCTGGAAAAATGTTCTCAACTCCAGTGTAAGTTTATGGAAGAGCTGGCCCATTGGTCATGAAGTGTTCACAGAGCTGGTGCGTTCATATAGTCTCTTCAAAAAATATACTGGAAATGTGTTGCTTGCAGAAAGATTTGCATGTGATGGCGGTAACTCTCATTTTAAGTGTATTGTGTCTTTTTGAACTTAATAGCTCAGAAATGACTCACACTGAGGGAAGACTTGCTCACTTACTACACCTCTATTTTTGTTACTAGTAAACTACTTCAGTACTTTTATTTATCTATAATATTTATATCCACCTCTCGTTGTGACCGCAGTGTTTTGTGCACAGAAAATAGTGTATAAATTCAGAACATTTTCTGAAATGCTTTATTTTGACTTTATAATATATTTTATAGTGTAGGGCTGCGTGGTTTGGCCTAAAATCAAAATCTTGATTAATTGAACATTTGAACTCGATTACGATTAATGAACGATTATTTTATTTATTTATTTGCCCTCATAGTTCACTGCCAAGTTTTGTACAGTAAAGATGTTCACATATTACAAGTGAGAGATTTTTGAATGAAGGGTGCATTACTAGATTTTAAAATAATTGAAGGAAACACACACACTATCTACTATCTATATTTGGAAAGTAATTGAAATAATCGACCTGGAAAATTTTGATCGATTATAGGTTCTGAATGTCGATTTCAATGACTTTTCGATTAATCGCCCAGCCCTATTTTATATGTTTTTTTTGTCTGTGTGTCATAAGCAATTTCCTGTGGGATCACAAGTTTTTTCTTTTTTTTAATGTGATTCATCATTTGCATGACATTGAAAAAGAGAAAGTGGTCTTTGGAGAGCTAAGAGAAGAGAGAGGGGAAACAAGTGGCATAGAGTGAAACACCAGAAAGGGAAGGGAGAGAGACGGACAGAGAAGGTGCTGATTGTAGACTGCTGAGGGAAACAGGATCTGTTTCTTTAACCCCTGTGCTCTGCATGTTCATTTGCGCTGGCTTGTTTGAACAGTGCTGAAGTAACTCATACTGTTGGCAAGTATGAAACCCTAGCTTGTCCACACACCACTCGTCTAATGCTGCTAAGATCCTGTAACACACATTAGACCTTTGCAGTAAACCAGTCAGTCGAACCGGACTCTTGAAGGCATTCGACCACACTGAGGAAATAGTTTATACCTTTTGCTGGATGTTCTGCTTCTTCCTTGTTTGGAAGAACATTTTTAACTGTGACCATCTGAACGTACCATTCGTGTTTGTTTCTGGACTTCTACCATGACTGCTTGTTTTATTTATTACATTGTGATGTATTTTATGTCGGTGTGTTTAATTTGGTTTTGGTGCTGCAAAAATTCACGTGTGTGTGTGTGTGTGTGTGTGTGTGTGTGTGTGTGTGTGTGTGTGTGTGTGTGTGTGTGTGTGTGTGTGT
>JBBPDH010000104.1:31171877-31184783 GCA_037974565.1 Clupeocharax schoutedeni
GTGTGTGTGTGTGTGTGTGTGTGTGTGTGTGTGTGTGTGTGTGTGTGTGTGTGTGTGTGTGTGTTTGTGTGTGCCACTCCTCTACCTCTGTGTAGCAGCTCTGGCATTCTCTCTGGCCGCCACTGCCCAGGCGCCCCGCATCATCACTGGCCCCTCCCCTGTGATGCCCACCGCAGCCCTGCGTGCTCCTGCACCCGCTGCCCCCACCCTCATGCCCCTCATCCGACAGATCCAAACCTCCGCCATCATGCCCGCAGGCACCCCTCACCCTGCCGCCACCCTGTTGCCTCAAACCCCTGAGTCTGGCATCATTTACACCCCATATGAGTACCCCTACACCCTGGCCCCTGCCACCTCCATCCTTGAGTATCCAATTGACTCCAGCGGTGTATTAGGTAAGTAGACAGAACTTGCATTTGTGGTGTAAAATGTTATGATTGCTTTCCATATTGACCTGCATCATGTTTGTTCAAAAGTTTGGAGTCAGTTCTCACAGTGTATTTCATTACTTGCTAATTTAATTTGTTAAAAGCTAAAAAGCATCTTTCTTTAGATGTTTTTTTAGGAAAGAAAATGGAACCTTGAAAATGAAGGCAATAAATAACTGAAATTTGGCACTTTGACAGTGTCTTTTTTTTTTCTTTTTTTTTTCTTTTTCCAAAAAGTTTTTATGCCATTTCCTTTCCGTTTCTCCGAACAGTATTTTCAAATGTGCTTTAATTGTAAGAGGACAGTAATTAAATCAAAACAGTCCTCTTAAATCTTTTTAAATGTCTGTAGAAACCGTGAAATATTTACACGGAGCCGGTTTTCATTCTGGGTCTTTTTGTCATTATAGGCCTATATAAACAGTCTTTAGAACAAGAACTTTTTATTCAATATTTAAAATATTTTGCCCAAAAGTTATTACATTCTGAACAATGCTGTAAATCCCTGTTTATAGTAAACAGCTAAACAGCTTTATCCTTTTAGATTAATTAATTATATTTCCAAACGCCTTACTAATTATTTGTAAACCACTGAAATTGCACAGGACTGAAATATTCCAAGGATCGATTCCAAACTTTTGAATGGTTGTATGTGATCTACACTATGTATTCAAAAGTCTGCAGACACCTGTGAATATTTGTTTATATTTGGTCACAAGAGCATTAGAAAGATCAAGAACTGATCATACATGATTGGCTCCTCCATCCAAATTTATTTCATCTCCTTATAGTGATGCTGGACGGAGTCCTATCGCTCCAGACCAGTTTGGGATGGCACTTTGTCCCTGTAGCTGTTGCTTGTCACCGGTCATGGTGACCTTAGGCTCTTGTTTGGCTGAGTCAGAGCATCCCATTCTATTAGCAGTGACCTTTTGGAGATTATACAAGCACAGTTGAACACAGGTGCCCACAATGGGTGTACCTGAATTCACTAAACACAAAAAGGGGGGTCTGGATACTTTTGAACATAGAACATACTTTGTCATGTGCTCAGCAGGCTCTTGATGCTGAAAAAGAAACCTTGTGGTGGCAGCTACAGTTGTTGCCTTTTGTTAGGCACCAGATAGACTAATTTCAGCACTCTGTCTCATTCTTTTAGGTATGGCTTTTCCAACAAAGGGCTAGTAGTGTTCGTGGACAGTCCGCATCCTTCACAAGTGTTAACATGCTTTGTTTCGTAGCTGTCGCAGAACGACCGAACATTAAACAGCAAAGACCCCTAATAATGTGTTGGCTAAAGAACAGACAAACCAAGATCATTACTACTGATGTTTACACTGGTCTTAACTTCCAGAGTTTCGTACTATTTCTTTGGTTCATCCTCAACTTACAAATATTAAGACTGAAAATATTAGAATACTGACGATTCACTAAAATCTGTCGTTCCCAGTGTTCTTTGAATAACATCCCAGCCTGCAGTTTGAGCTCCTGACAGTCCCGGCGCTTGCTTTCAGCTCTGAGTTCCCTCAGAGGACGATCAGTATTATAACTGACTTTGTGTTATGAATTGGAATAATGGGATGAACTAAGCGCAGTGGGCTAACTTAAATCTGTCTGCAGGGATCTGCCTGAAAGGGATCCATCTTATTAAAAGCATTTTGTATATTAGGACTGATTTAGTGGGAGGATTTAAAGGGCTCTGCTGGTGTGGTTCGGGGGGGGGGGCAAATAAATGCTCGTGGTCTTATGTCACCTTCTTGAAATGACAGATGTGTTTAAAAATTTGTAATGGCAGATGCCTGCACTTTGGAGAAGAAAAAAAAAAGAGCTTTTGGGCTTCTAATAGAAAGCATTCTCAATGTTTCATGAGTTACTGGGTCTTACAAGCTTGATGTGTTAAATGTTTGTTGTTTTTTCTCCCTCTGTAATCATGAAAAGTTTTTGTGATGTGTTGTAATGATGTTGATGTCTGTTTTATTGGTAATGTTGCGCTCTGAGCAGGTGCAGTGACTACTAAAGTACGAAGGCAGGATATGCGCGTCCATCCTTACCAAAGGGTAGTGACCGCAGAAAGAGGTTAGTTTAGCCCCAGTGTTCACGCAATACTGTGTGTGTGTGTGTGTATGTTGTGCATCTGATAAAGATTGTTACACTTTCAATTGCAATACAGATTACAAACTTAAAACTCTAGCTCCTTTTTTGGAGGTTATCTCCCACATCTACCTAGCACTACATGTGTAACAGATGTATTGGTCTTGAAAGTGTAAATGTGTTTGTGTTTGTGTGTCTGAGTGCTCATGTGTGTTTGAACCAAGTATTTCTGAGCATGTTCACCAGTTTGGGGAAGCACTGGAGATGGTGGGTGATACTTTATATTTGAGGTATATAACACCTACATAAAAATGTCACTAAGTTTCCATTAAAATGATATTAAATTTTTTTTTTTTTTAAATGGAACAGTTGGAAGCACTTAGGCCAAGTCAGGTCTTAAACATGTAAAGTATAAACAGAGTGTTTTAAAGCTTAATGACACTGTTATGTAGGTTTAATAGCACTTAGTGTAAAGTGTTGCATCCAGTTCACAGGTGGGTTATTCATAATGCATGTCTTAAGTTGAGGTCTCTCACTCATAGAGAGTTGTTCAAAGTGAAATGGACTGTTTGCTTAAGCTCCATTATACTGATGACCATGGGATAATATAATGACTCCCAGTCCATGAAGGGTGATGGAGCTCAGTAATTAGCTTCTCTCTTTCTTTTTTTTTCTCGTTTCGTCGATGTCGATTCCACATTTCTTGGTGTCTTATTAATTATTTGGACTCTAATGTACATTCGCACCTACTCTATTCCATTCAGCCACTTACTTGGCCGTTGAGAAAGGTTATCTTTTTTCTTGTTCATGAAATTCTATTCTACTTGTTTCAGAGTAATTTATAAAAGAAGGGGATTTATTTTATTGATCATGTTTACAAGAACAAGTCTGCTGACATTTGAAGACCAACTTAATGACAAAAGAGTGTAACCAATTTTAACGGGACGTTAATCACCACGCAACAATATTTCCAGTACTGTATTTCGTCAACCCAGTATTGTATCTCATGTGATGTTGCATCAGGCACAGCCAGTTAGAAGCCGTTTAGAGCTTTGATCAAGCTTTCCTCCAGTTAAGATAGTCCTTCTAATACTGAAAACATTCAGAACTCCCTCAGCAGTCATCATTTCCTTAACTCTTTCGTTCCACATATTTATAATTTTGCATTTCATGATGATCTTGTGTTAATGTTATTATATATTGTTTGTTTATTGTCACTCATAAGTACTACTTCCATCAAGTTTGGGCCAAGACCTTTTTTTTTTAAATTTCATATTTTGTTGATAAAACAAACCCATCCTAAGAGAAATGAAAGAACCACCTTTCAGAGATGACTCCTGAAACTACAACGTATTAATGAAACTACATATTAGACATATTCAATGACTTTGGGCGTGCCAAACCTGTAAATATAATAGCGATGATTCCTTGCGGTTAATGTGAAATTCTACTGATTCGAGATAAAGTTGAAATTAGCACTGTAAGATCTTAACCCATAACCGACAAACAAAACTGACCAGATTAATGAGCAACAATTGTGAAATTGCACAGACAGTCAAATCACCTCATCTGACCTACTGCCCATGACCTTATCTCGTGTCGCCCAGCCCAATAAAAAAAAAAGGACCAGAATAGATCCACCTCAGCAAGTATTAATAGCACTATGAACAACTACCGGCTGTTCACATGCATTCTATCAGTGTTTAAGCCTAATTTAGTGAAATCATCTCACTGGGTAGGAGGCGTTTTAGAGCTCCAATGCTGTTTTTTACCATTGAAATGCTTATTTCATCAGAATTTTCATCAGTTCACTTAAAACGTAATGGCATAATGAGCTTATTTGAAAAGTTCTATTGTGATATAAGGAGAGTATAAAATAAAGGGCGTGGTCAGTGTCACATGGGAGAGATTTGACGCAAAGTTATGAAGGGTATAACTGGTTTGAGGAGTCTTCATAAGTACTAAATCTGAGCAGAATTGCTTTTCAAATGCAGCTGATAATCAGAGCGCATCTCATTTCAACACCCATTAGAAAAGCGATAGGCAGTACTTATGAGCTCTTAATTACTCCCCATTCAGAAATACCTCTTCATAAAAATACAGCACAAATAGTTTGCACTGAATCTTTTAAATTGCCAGGCAAAAAAAAAAAAAAGACAAAACGATAAAACCTCATGACCGGTTTGAGCGTGAGCAGTCTGTGATGGACTTAGAACAGGGTGGTTCCTTTTTGGACATGGCGTGAGTTTCCCATTATATCCATACTCTCATCATGTTAATTTCCTCAAGAGTGTTACAGTTAAAACGTTCTTATATTACAGTTAAGATGAGCGTATGATGTTTTTGGGAAACCCACACCTTGTCTGTCGACAGAATATGAACTGAAGAAATATTCCATTTTCTATGTTTTTTTTTTGTTTTGTTTTATTGTAAGCTTTTATTTTGCTCTTGTTCTTTATTTTTCCATTGTCTTGTTTATAAAAGAACATAGTATTTACGTGTGTGGTCTTTTTTTTTATTTTAAAGTTTAAGAATTGAAATTATGAAATTAAGATATATTGTATATGTGAAGGAATAGGGAATATGTGCTAGAGCAGAAAACCATGTTTCTGAAAAAAAAAAGTGGGGATACAGTTTCAGAAAAGTTCTAGAAAATCTATTACCGAAAACAAAAAAAAAAAAATCATTGTAATCCTTTCCTGTATCCTGAGATTTGATTAGTTTTGGTAAGCAGTAGTTTTGTGTATTGTGTCCTCCTCCTGACTTCAGCAGTTGTTTTAGTGCTATTCTGTTTCATTAGCATTGTGTTTTCATATTATTGTAAATAGACAAATTTTAAAGACAATAAAGTTTGACTTGAGTCAAAAAATTGAACACACTTTTTTCATTCCGCATAAAGGAAAAAGACTATCTTTTGTAGCTCTCGATTTTCTGCAATCGCATCCCTTTTAACTACTCATGAATTCAAACTCATTGTCACTAGCAGCTTCGTTGCTTTGGACTGGACGAGCACTGTAATGCTTAATAGCAGTCAGAGAGCGCGCCATTCATTTATTTACCCCGTTTAATCAAGACTACTTATCACATTCAATCATCCGATCTGTAATTGACTGCTACTAACCATTAAGTGGCGGTAGTTTAATTTGAGTTCTGTGATTGATTTTGCCTCTCTGCTTCTTTAACCATTTTCACCTGGGAGTTGGGCTCTTGTGTGAAATCATGAGGCCTTCATGATTTCACATCGTTAATTGTAGATGTTGAGCAGTTTCTCTGACAGTAGCTCTGATTAGTAATGTCATGTTGTCATCCGACCGTCACTAGCTGAAACTAATCTCCTTCTCTATCTTTTTTTCTTTTGTGTCCTCCTATGTCCTTTTGTTTTGTTTTATTTTCCCCCCACTCTTTGTATCTGTCTGTCCGTTTGTTTTCTAACCACCCAGCCGCCACCGGCAACTAACCAATGACCCTATGAGCTCTCAACTCTTCACCCAATGATGACCTGACCATTGCCTGTCTGCTGACCAGTTCTCTGGCTCTCGTCCTTCGCTTGTCTGTACTCGCGGCCTGCTGGTGAGCCCCGGAAGCAGCTTTAATTTGCTTAACACAGCGCAGAAGCAGCGACGGCCCCGCTTCACAACCCAGCAACCCCCCCCCCCCTGAAAATCAGCAACTGCCCACTTCCACAAACTGAGGACCTCCATGGTCAGGTGATCTAGTCTACACTGCACTGATGCGTCATAAAGCAATAATACGGTCTGGAACAACACCTTCAATTCCATTACCACTCCCACACACTAATTCACGCGTGCACACACGCACCCACCCACACACACACACACACACACACACACACACACACACCCATATATACACCAGCTTTCACTCCTTGAAGACACGTCACCTAACAGAGGTTAGATATTGAGCATTAACTGAGACGTTTGGCTGAATTGTTGTGGGGACCACCCAGGATTGAAACATTGAACTTGATGCAGTAGTGTGATGTGTGGATCGGCATGCTTATGTGGGAGAGGATATAAAAATGAATAAGAATGTTTGGTTTTTTTTGTTTTTCTTTTTTCTTTTTTTCCAAGAAAACTCCAAGGCAAAATGTACATGGGAGGGAGTTAAAGCCATGCTTGCCTATCAGCTTTGTGTCCACAAAGATATCCGATGCATCCAGTGGGAAGAATAAGTGTAAAGACACTAATTAATAATACATTTTTTTTATATGAGGGTGCTGCAAGGGAAATTACTATATTTTTCACAATAGATTCTTTTTCTATGGAACTACAGTATTGTCAAATTGTGATGAACAAAGAAAAAAAAACATTTATTTCTTTACGACGACGGAGAGATTTTAGAGACCAAAACAGCGTCTTTTCTTCTTCTTCTTTTTTTTTAAATCAAAAAAATCTTTAAAAGTGCCTTATTTTGCATATGATTATTGAGTACAAATGATCTCCATCAGTGTTTATGACCGCATATCAGGTATGATTTGTAAGTCCCTCCTTATCTTTGTTTTTAAAAAAAAGAGGGAGGAACACAAATAGCCCGATTACAGTCCGAATCGTTTTTGAAATATATAGTTATTAATTTTTGTTTTAAAGTGTATGCTTATCAACTCAGTCGTGCCAACTGTTAACCTACAGTTATATTGGTGACTTTGTAATGCTCACTTTGGTTTTCAATAACGTCTAAACTAGAAGTGTGAACTGCTTGGACCTTCTGCAGTAACACAATTTTGAAGCCCTATGAAGTCAACATAGCCATCAACTTCCCACAACGGTCGCTTGTTGAAATTAAGAGACCATTAATTGTTTGGTCACTGCTTTTGCATGAATTAGCCTAACGAGTTGGACTCAGCAGGCATCATTAGACAAAGATCATTGCTAATTATATTTACTACTAGTATTAAGATTCTATTTCTCCTGTCTGCCACTAGGAGGAAGTGAACTGTGAAGTAATACTTGATAAAGTGACATCTCAAAATGAAAGTATTCTATGCAATTGATTTACTTTTGCCAAGCTAACCGAATCGAGTTTCCTTCAGTAGGTCTTCCACCTTACAGAGCCAAGGCCAAGAACTAACTTGGGAAACGTCAAACGATTGGAGAAGGGAAAACAAAAACCTACAATCTAGAACACAGGCTGTGCTTGTAGAATCTGTAACACGATTAACGAAGAAAAATCCGCCTCCTTATTTGGTTTTCGTAACTGGATTGTCCAAGGAAATATCTCCTTGTCGATACTTTTGTCATTTGTATGTAGTGCCATATATGCAAGGGTTTTTGAAATCCTAGGGATTCTAATGGTGTTACGTCTCATTTCTCGTTCATGCAAATGCAAAGAGAAACTGCATTTGGTGAAAGTTTTTTTGTTTTTTTTAATTTGTTTCCATTTTTTTTCCTTTTTAACCCAAGTTTCTCGATTTCTCAATTAACTTTAAGAACTGGAGTGCTGAGTTACAGAGTGTTTCCTTCAGTTACGTTTGTGTTTTTGTTTTTATCAGCAGTATTATCATTATCATATATGCTATGTCTCAGTCGAGGTGTGTGTGTGTGTGTGTGTGTGTGTGTGTGAGAGAGAGATTCCATGTTGTCTTTGATACCATGCTTATGATATGCCTATGAACTGCAGCTCCCTTTTTTTAAGCAATTTTTTTCCCCATTGGAAACATGGTCCTATTTATAACCATTGTAACAACTTTATAATGTATTTTTCTATCATATTTTATATGTACAAGATAACATTAAATCATGTTTTCTGATATGAACTCTATGCCTTATTATAAAGTCACATGATCCTGACCTTTGTGTTATTTCATGGTACAATTATTCGGACGATATTTTCAGCGAGTCAGAATGCCAATGGGGTTTTCGTTTTTGAGTGATGAAACATTAGAATTTAATGCCCAGCTAATTTTTGTTTTACCTATTGATTGCAAACCTAAACACCCCCCCCCCCCATTTACTGTAAAATGTCGTTTGCTGGGACATTTGGTATTTGGTTGGTCTATTTGAGTTTCAGTGTTGCTTGACTTCTGTGCCTTTCCATGTAAAGTGTGAGCTATTAACCATTTAAGTTCAATATAATCGGATTAATCTTCTCTTGCCTCTTGTACTAACATTTAAATATATCTTTTCATTAACACCTTAATTTTTTTGTCTGCTTTGAATCTTTAAACAACAAAAAAATGTGTGAAATTAAGCAAAAGAGTGTTGAACTGACATTTTAAGGATGCTGGACTAAACTCTGTACTGAAAAAGCAATAGCAAAATATTAAAATGATAGTTTTAAAAGAAACTAACTTTGTCGCGCCTTCTCTTGTGCTTTTATGTGCCAGTACACTTTGCATACTAATCTTAGCCAGGGCTACAGCGGGCATAGGCCGAGTTTGAGTTAGTTCTGATCTAAGCGGATCTTCTGTTGTGCAACTTGGTGCATCGGTTCTTTCCCATCTGCAAAACTTTGTCCTCCGCTGTCCTCCACTCCCAGTTAAAGAAAAAGATGATTACACTGGAAAGATAAAATAGAATGCTTGATTGAGCTTTAAAAAAAGATGCTCACACCCACACAGCAACAATTTTGTCCTCCTTTCTCTTTCTCACCACCTGTCTGTCGTGTGCCTGTTTTCCATCATTACCACCCGGTGAGGAGCTCTGGAAAGCTGTGGTTAGAGGAATATCCACTGTTTACACCGGCCAGTGTCTCCAGGGTCCACTAGAGCGCAGATGTGAACAAAATTCTTTCCAGATTCCAGAAGAGAGGGGAAGAAGGAAAGCAAATGTTTTCGCACATTCAGAGCACTTGCCAAACAGGGCAGCCTAATGTCACACCCACAACTAAAGGGGTTTTTCTATTGCTCTTGGTGTGTCCTGCACACTAACATTCCATCGCTGTCAGAACAAAACCTTCTGTCTCGGAAATGCCACATTGTTAACACAAAAATATGAAATTTCCATTTCTATTGGTCGATCCTGAGACTTAATACAATATCGTGAAATTTTGATGGAGAAATCAAATATTGTGAGGTTTTGGACTGGCAGGGACGATCTGCAAGTAACTAGCTTGAATAGTGAAGATTCTAATTCATTTGTGTTGCAAATTCACATCGAAATCACAAACTTCTCTCTCGCTTTCTCTCTCTCTCTCTTGGTGAAGCCACAACCGTGTTGAATTTTCATCTCCAGGTTCAAAGTCTACAAAGGAAAATGCAAGACCGTTTAAAACGATTCCTAATAATCCTCTCAGCTTTCTGTGTGTTTGCGTCGGCACAATTTTTTTTGTTTGCGAGTCGAAGTTTGCGGTGGTCTGTTCTTCACTGATAAGATTATTCTCACCAAGCTCTTGTGGCTCCCACAACACCAAAGCGCCACAGTGCTTCACCGATGGTGTTTGCTTGCGTGTGAGAGCAGGACACATACAGAGGAATGGTGTGATGCACTTTTTTTGGTGTGTGTGGGATGGGCCTGGAGTGCATATGAGGGTTAAAAACAATTCAAATGAGATCAAATGTGTGATATTTGTAGTCAATGGTCAACAACAACAAAAAAAGAATGGGACATAAAAAGTGATTAATTTGCTCCTACAGAAAGAAAAGTGCACTGAAACACCACGCTGTGTGGGAAATTAATCCTGTCTAGACCAAATTGCTAGCTGCCATGTAGGGGAATCATTCCCTCTGCCGTTTCTTCCGCCCTTTCTCCATCCCTGTAACCTACAATTTAAAGCTCTGTTTCTTCTGCCCTTGTTCTGTCTCTATCCTAAGCCTCCTCCTACCACTTCAGCTCTATAGTTCTGCTGGAGACCATCTCCGACTCAACATGCAGGCACACACACACCCAAACTAATGGTGCATAATACAGCGGGGTAGTTTAATGACTGGATAATGGGCTGAGCTGTAGATTTGGGTGGAAAGATGAACTCTGCACAGTCTCTAAAAAGAGCCCTCGGAGAGTGTGCCATGTCGACACACTCACACACACTTCCGCCTGAACGGCTCCAGCGGCCTCTGTGACCTTCATACCCACAAACAAACTCAGGAGCCTCTGCCCCGGCACCTTCCATAAAAATAGAGGCTGTTCCTTCCCTCCTTCCTCTTCTGTCCTTCCCTGTCTAATGATCTAAGTTGGCTGGCTGACTGAGAACATCCTCATAGCGCTAACCTTCACTTGGGCCTTCTATTTATTTGCTTGATGTTTAGTTTGTGTGTAGATACACCTTAAACATTTCATCCTGTTGTAAAGGTTAAAAATTAAGAACCCTAACTCATTAAAGCAATTAATTTCAGGTACACCAGATCAGCCAAAACGTGTATAAAGCTTGCTTTGTTTAGTTTTGTGTTGAAGTTTGTCACTTTTACAGTATGACTACTGTTATCTATGGAAATGGAAAAAAATCAAGGCTTTATGAATTAGATATTGTACATACTTTTGTCACTTTAAATACAAACAGTAATATGTCATTGTGTTGGAAACTGCAAAATTGTAATTGTTTAAGCCTGCAACTTTTCTCTGACTGGCTAGCACAGCCTATCCTCACTCCATCATTCAATGCAATGCGAGCATAACCGAACAGGCAGTTAGTGCTCTCCTCCAAGCGTGTTAATCTGATGCCCTTGTTGTATTTTGAAAAGATAAGATCTCACCTGAGCCAGAGGAAGCACGTGTTAGCCTCCACCCTCCCAGCGCTGGCTGTGATATCATTGTTATCGTGCGACTGGGGGAGTTGTGGCTATTGGCTGGAACTGGACATGTCTATTATGGGTAGAAAAATCAGGAAAATCACTGTTATATTACAGGAGCATACATACACTGTAGCGCTTCTTGTCTGAGCGGTGCATTGTTTTGCTATCAGGGGATAGGAGGAGTGTCAGTACTTGTGTGCCTTGAACAAACTGCACATGATGTGAAACAATGAGCACAAAGAAGGCATGTCCAGCAGGAGGATGTGGAGTGGGTGTGGAATGTCCTCCTGGGGACTTGCATGGAACACAGGAGACTTCGAGGAACACTTCCCCTCTGCTGTGTGAGACAGCTGTTGCTACACACACACACTGTTTATGTAAGAGAGGAAACAATTACTATTTACTCGCATTATCCCATTGTTGTGACCTTAAGATCTGAGAGGCATCAATAAATGATAGTGGAACAAAGTTTGTTGGACATATCTTATAATAGCTCATAATAGTAATAATAGCAATAATTATACTAATGTTACTTATTTTTATTCATAGTACTAGTACTAATGATAATATCATATAAATATTACAAAAAATATAAGCAGCGTTTGGCCAGTGCTAACCAATGAAGTCATCCACATTCCTGAATATAACAGGAAAACAGAAATTATCCCCATCCAGTGTCTGCACATTCATTCACATGCATCTACACACTCACAAATAGAGATCTGTTGGAGCAGCGGGATGCCTCAGAGCTCTGCTTTATGTCCCAGACCTCTCAGTCTCCGCCTCCACTCCTCTTCCTCTCCTCTTCTGGATGCTCCCTGCCCTTCCTGCCCGCTCTCGGGGGATGGGGCCTCAGCTCTGGCTCCAGTCTGACCCCCCACTCTGGCTCCTCATTCCTGGACCCTGCCCAAACCTGGTGGGAGAGGCAAGTCTGCCAGCCAGCATCCAATAGCAGCAGCACCGGCCACTGGCCTTGAGGAGAGTATAAATGAGATGAGACAACTGGATCAAGGACTAACTGTTGTTTAGATTAAAATGCTTTTTAAAATGGGTGATGCATACTTATGAGTTTTGTCTTTTCAAGGACTGTGCATTAATTTGTTGTTTTCTTCTTTTTTTTTACTCTTTACTATCAAAAAGCTAATCAAAAATCAAAAAGCTAATAAAACGTACAGCTTAACACTTTACAAGTACAGTTAAACAACAGCAATCAGCACCGTTTCGGTCATTATGGTTCAATATTTAACTTTGAGGCCCCGTTATCTACGATCTGGCCCCAGAATGAACTGAGAAGTTGGTCTGCTCTGCTTTGGATTCATGAAACAACTTTTGCATGCTGTCCAACTTGGTAATTCCATAAAGTCACTTTTTGGTGTGTTTGTGTGTGTGTTTTCCTATCGCTTCCACCAGAGTTCATGCAGGCCCTTGTGTGTTGCTGTGATTCGGAAAGCTTGAAAATGTGTACATGTTTTTTAAACCCCTTATCTGAGAGATTTCTGAGAAGCTTTGTAAAAAAAAAAGCCCCTAACGCCCTCCCCTCATCTCGCTCAAACCAGTTTAAAGAACAGAGGCACTCCACAGCTTTCATGTCTCCATGGTAACACAGTCCTTTGGGGTGCTACTGGTGTGTGTGTGTGTGTGTGTGTGTGTGTGTGTGTGTGTGTGTGTGTGTGTGTTTGTGTGTGTGTGTGTGTTTGTGTG
>JBBPDH010000104.1:31210291-31222137 GCA_037974565.1 Clupeocharax schoutedeni
TTTTTTTTCCTTCTATTTTGGGAGCTGGTTAGAGGAACGTAGGTTTGGTTCCAGATTTCTGCTCCATGCTTCCAGTCATTGTGTGGATTTATACAATTCCATAAGCACACCTAATTTAATCTAACTAAAGAAAAAGAGTAAACCCAGGGATTAATTGTTAAGTAAACATTTAAAACCACTGTTTACTGTATTGATGTTGTTTGTATTTACTGTAATATTAGTGTTTTAACTTAACACTACTGCCCAGTGGCAAACAGAGGTACTGCCCAGAGGTATGATGTAAAGTATAATCTCAGGTGCAGTTCTGTAGCCTTAGTGTTTAATCATTTCTTCCTGTCTGCAGGATCACTGGGACTCATTGTCATCGGTCCATTCATGTATGCCAGAGGCAGGGAGCTGGAGCACTGGAACGAAATGGTCAGTAAATCACAGGAACTGGTCAAGCAGTGGCATGGACTGGGAGCAGCTACTGCCATTCAGAGCTCAACCTGAACTACAGTACAAACACAAAGCCATCAGTGCTTCAAAAAGCAACATTTCTGGAGAAAAAGGACCCTATTAGCCATAAAAACAAGAATTATCTGTATATGATGGACTTAATGTTATAGTAACATTTATGAGCTATGAATGTAAAAACTACTGAAAACAAGGCCATCCTGATCGTGGCATATTTTTATTAAGATCTGTAAAGTAGTGAACAAAAACTAAAAAGATTAATACACAAAACAGAATATTTTTTTGTACCGAAAGGAACAAAACATGCTGATTTCTGGCCATATAAGTGGAAGCAGGTAGATAAATTGATTATAACAGAATAAAAATATTAGTCTGACTTCAGTTATGTTTTTTTGCATTAATACTTAGAAGAGGAAGAAGAACTGTATGTTAAAACAGTGTATTATGTGCTGTGTGTGGTGAATGTGGGTAATGACACATGCATATATGAACATAAGGCTCTTTAAGCGCCACATTCTTCTCATTTTTTACAAAAATAGATAGCTGTTTAGTCCAACAGGTTGCTCGTCCTGGTTTGGATGAGATAGACACTGGATGAGATAAATGACTGGGGCTGGTTAATCCCCTGCAGTTTGTAACTGACAATGGAATCCAATACAGTAAGGCCTCATAGAGACTTAACACAAAGCACTGCAAAGCTAGACAATTGCATTCTATCCTCCATGTCCAATGCAAAGCTACAGCAAACGTAATCAGACTCTTTTATTTTACTATTTGTAAATTCCAGCTGCTTTTATGCTGTGTGAGCCAATAAAAAAAGTTCAATAATTATTTTCAATAGTCTTGTTACATTCATCTATATTAAAGGTAAGGGTTCTGTTCCACTCTTTCGTAAATGTACGGTTTGAAAGAAGGTTTGGTATCAAGAATGACAATATATTTTCTTCCACAACTTCTTCTTTAGTCAATGCACAGTCAATCCCTTTAGAAATTTCACTTGTTAAAAATACATTTCCATAATTAAGAGCTTTAAAGTACATTTGAGATGACACTTGTTCCTCACAAGAAGGTGTGGAATACCGCTGCCTTCAGACTGTTCTTAGGAATGTTCCTCACTGAGTACTTTATGACCTTGTAGAATTTGGGGCAGCAGCCCAAATGTGTGATGCTTGGTAAGCGCCAGCCATTCTGCCGTCCGTTGTGAGCCCCCCAAAAGAGAGTGGAGCATCTCTGCAAAGCTTCTACATTCACTGAGTAGTGTCCCTGAGACCCCTTGTTCAGTCGGACCACTGTCACCGCCGAGACGAAGCCAAAGGAGTGCTGGGGCGTGCCGTGGAACACTTGCTCACCCTCGTCAAAGTGGCCACTCCTGTCCCAAGCGAACTTGGAGTCATCGTGTTCGCCCATATCAGCCAGGTTACACAGAGCGAGCAGGCAGGAGCTGAGCAGGGCCTCATTCTCACCGTACTGCAGCAGCACAGCCACCAGCCGCGGGACAGCGCCCAGCCTCAACAGCCTCTCCTGCTGCAGATCTGCACAGAATACAAACATTCAGAAAAAGAAGACTGTTAACTGTCAAAACTCCCTCTATTTCAAAAGCATTTATTGGCATATACAACATGCAAATAAAGCTGCACAACTTTATATCATATAGTACACTGATAAAACCATTATGTCGCACTGATAATAACAATAACAAATAAAAAATACATATTAAACACAGATAAAGTGTCCTTCACAACAACTTACGTGCATGTATCAGATAAATGACTTAAAGCGGTTATAAAAGTCTGTCTATCTATATATCCATCCATCCATCCATGCATCCACACATCCATGCATCCACCCATCCATCCATCCATCCATCTAGTTCTTCCACTTATTGTTCTTCATTTTCAGTGATATGTTGAGGAGGCCTGTTACCCAAATTATAGATTGAAATTATTAGTTTCAAATTTTAATTACAATGTTCCTAACGTCTTCATAGAATTAGCATGGATTAGCAGTTTTACTTTATTTACTTGCTAATTCCATGCAAAAAATTCAAGGAACGATGATAAAGGTGAGATGCTGTTCCTGAGATTTACATGTTTTGAACGGCATGCTGTCTCAGAATCATAACAGGGTTTTTTTTTCATGATTTATAGTAACTGGAGCTAAATGGCACCTCAATCATGAAGTCTTATATATTACAATATCAGACAAATATATCAGATACAGTTGATTCTGAGAAGTTCAAGTTCCTATCTTGCTTCCTCCTGTCAGACTTGTTTTGCATTTCATGCACTTCATTTCGGAAGTTGGTCTTTTTTGTGAAACAGTTAATCATGTGCTGTGTTTGTTTTTGTTCTGCGGTCCAGAGAATAGTTTAGGAAATCTCACTGCTGTCGTAGCAGATTCTCCCGATGGCTCGGCTAACGTGCAGCAGCAGATCCTGGTCCTTACTTAGCAGCAGCGTCAGAAGAGCCGAGATGATGCCGGTCTCAAAGCAGCTGTCTCTCACTGGAGCTATATGCAAACATTAAAGAATAAAGCAAGAATTAGCACCTTAGACCTTTTGTATCAGTGGCAGCTTACTGTCAGTAGAAGAGGCATCTGGTGGTCTGGTGGTTAGGGGGTTGGCAGCTCACTGGTGGCAGCCCCCCCGCTTCACTTGATGAAGGGGTTAACGGCAGAGAAAGAAGTTCGCACGGACCTATTAGGGGCTACTTTACTTTACTGGTATATTGTAAACTGCTTCCAAAGGCACTGTGTTACTGCTAGATTCACTCTACTTCTGTAAATAACATAATTCCCGTGGATTTTGTTGCCAGTTTATTAGGTACACCTCATTCTTATTAGTCCAGCACCCCAAAACTGGGTCACATGGTCTCATTACAATGATGAATAACGTGGTTGATAAATGGCATAGCAACAGAAGGCCCACAGTCTCTAACAATAAACCTAAAAAGTGCACCTGATACAAGATATACACAATAAGAACAAGCTTTAGAGAGCAGGTGTACCTACTAAACTGGAAACTTAGTGTATGTTATACATACATTAAAACAGTGCTCCACTCACCCTCCCTGGCGAGCTCAGCGACCAATCTGGCTGTATGTACAGTGAGCGAGCTCTTCCTCCTCAGAGCCTGAGCCAGAACAGGCAGAATGCCACTCTGTACCACCTGCTCGGCTAGGCCTCGCTCTGTCACAACACACGCACACACATGCACAGAAAATCTTAAGAGACCGGCATGCAAACACATGACTCTGCTCAAAACGCCAACCGTCACAGTTGTTTCAAAACTCAATGTATATCCAATTTTTTACTTCTGACAAACGGACAAATGGTCCAAAATTAATTGGAATAAAAAGTAATCTTTGTTACATTAGCTTAAATTAACAGTTAGGAACCTTTTTCCTTTCCATAATTTTGCCGTTTTTTGAGACACAAGGTTTTGAAATGACATTTAAAAACAATTAAACCCAAGTTTTAGTCTAATTAGACTACTTATTTTATTTAAATATAAAAAAAACTCAATTAAAACTCAATTAAAGGGCCCAAGTTTTGAAAAAAAAAATTTTTTTTTCAAAGTTTGATGCAGTATGTAAACCTGCTTCAAGACATTTCAAGACAATTCGCTTTCTAGTCACATCAGTCAAGAACAGTCAAAAAGTTAAATTCACTATTTATATGATGTCGCAAAAAAACTACACACTTAGCCATTCAGCTAATAAGAGTTTAGCAGTGTTTATTCATACTGAAATTATTCGGAGTGCTGCAGTCCAAGCTGCTAGGGCTGGAAATATGTCTGAGTTCAAATTCAGCAATTTGTGTGAATTTTGTAGATGTATTTTTGAAATTTGAGGTGGGGGTCTGTTGCCCGCAAGGATAGAGTTATCAGGACTGAAATAATGTCGTTACGCTTGTTCAAAAATTGTCCAAAATAAGTAAAATAACTTTTTTCCATTTTATTTACTGCATTTTTATTGTGTTTAATGAACAGATGAAATCCATTTTAAAAAAATAACATTTTGGACATAGTGCTCTGAACTGATGTCCCCACTTTACTTTGTAGAAGTAAGATTACATTAAACCTGCGATATAAACATTCTGCTTATATCCTCGTACTAAAACTGACCTTTTTAATCCCTCATGACTTTGCATTCCTGAAATGAGCCACAGTACAGGCAGCCAATCAGAGTAGTTTGCATATTGCATTTTGAAAGCGCAGTAACGAAATACTGTGTGTTTAATCCTGAGATGTAAAGAGAGGACAGAAAAAGCTCAGAAGAAGAAACAAATGCAAGAAAAATGTGGGATATGGGAGGATCTGTGCTTTTTAAGACTGCCTCGGTCATGTTTACACAGGTGCCACGTTTCCCACAGCTGGCCACCTGCCTTTTACAGAGTAGAGTAAGAGTTTGAAGGAAGACTGGCTAATCAGGCCTGTCACTCAATGGCTTGAACAGACACAAATACGGATTAGCGTGTCTTGTTTTCAAATCCACAAGGGTCACGCATTCACCTTCATCTGAAACTCTCCTGCAGCTACAGGACCACAGTATGAGCAATAGTATGTTGAATTGAAAGTGTATCATAGATTTAGATGAACAGATCATGTCTGACACACTTTTGTGGTTAATAACACATGAAATCACTGTTACTTACTCCTCTCCAGTGCCACTGTCAGTAGTGTGTCCAAGTGAGGTTTCAGTTCCTCCTCAACAAGCTCTGTGGTCACACTGATGGCGTCTAAAGCAGCATCGAACGAGTCTGAAAGAGAGAAACCACAATTAAATTTGCAGCACTTCTTACAGATACACAACAAAGACTGACACTGCGTTCTCTTATTATAAGTAATGATAAGATAAACCTTTATTAGTTGCTCAAGTGGGAAATTTACATTGTTATGGCAGCAGCAAGTGTATAAGAGCAGCGTAACCAATAGAATAAAAGCTGTACAACACAATACAACATAAAAATGACAAATAATACAAAAATATAAATTTAGATGTTTGTGTGTATGCAATATATATATATATATATATATGTATATATAACTCTATTTATTGGATATATGTATATATGTACATTGGAGAGTCCTCAGTGTTTGGTGGCAGCCGACAAAAACTGTAAAAATGCACCAGAAAAACTGCACATTGCACAAAAAAATGTGCAATATTATAGTATTGCAAAGATACAGAAATGTATGAGATCACATATGACAGAATCACAATCAGATAAATGTATTGCTCCTGGTGGAGCTGCTTATACAATGACTGCAAAGACACACAGAGACACAAAGACAAGAACACTATAAATATAATATCAGTGAAATGTCTTTTTACTTAATTAGCTGATTCTAAAGAAAAATACAGCAAAAAGTAAGATATGTGATTGCTTAAGGCTCTTAACACATACCTTATTGATGTTTATTGTGAAAATAAGTATGTATAAAGTTAAATCTGAGATTATCTGTAGGCAACCTGTACAGGCAGATACATTTAGCTGAAAACTTTATCTGGCCTAAACACAGTACTATGAATTGCAAATATAACAAATAATTTCAAATAGCTGCTGAGAACTGTTAGATTTGCTACTCACCCTTCGATGCGGTGGGCAGGAGGCAACTGGCGGTCCTCCTGTCCATGTGTGTCTTAGGCAGAGTACGGATCTAAGCATGGGGTGTGATGTGCATAACACAGAACACCCAGGTTCTCCCTCACTCCAGTCTGCATTCTCTCTCTCTCCGCACTTTCCCACCTGGTCCCCAATTTAGCCTGAATCAAGACTGTCCTGCAAACTACTGTGGATGAGTAGAAGAGTACTGTGTGCTTCTCCTCTTGTTTCCCATGCATTTACTTCCCTCCAGCCCCCCCACCCAGATCTACACTAATGCATGCCAAATCCTAAATCTCCCTAAAGCTCCTTGCTTGCAGAGGTAGTCTCTGCTTGACACCTTGTCATGCAATGCACCAATGAAGATTAAAAAAAATAATGCATATAAATGAATACTAATAATACAATAATATTACAAGACAATAATACATACTTATATTTCCACATTAGTTATATACACTTATATTAAATATAACATCTATTATTAACTTCTATGTAAACTAGTGAAGACAATAATGATATATCATTATTAATATATATATATATATACACACACATATATATATACAATAATTTATCATAATTAATATATATATTTGTGACTATATATTTCACAGTAAAGCTACTTTTATAAAAATTGATGGAAACTGCAAAGAGCCAAACTGAAACAAAGCAGGGTTTACTTAATACATTAAACTGATGCTGTTGAATTTGATAATACTATTACATGCCAAATGAGTCAAAGAGGACAGAAAAGGTGAATAAAAAATTTATTTTTAATACACGCAGATAAACAATCTGAAGTACTTTCAAATACAGGCTACAATCATTCACTAGTGACTCAGTACACCACATGTATGGAACCAAAGAAGAAAAAAAATATATAAATAGTATATGAACTTCATAGCAAAAATCTGTCATTCTATGTAAAAGATATGATTTTGTTCAACCGAAGTTGTTCAGCTATTACAAATGAGAATTTTGCATTTGGTTGACTATGTGTGTGTGGATTTCCTGATTCAGCTTTAATGATGGGAACACGGGTTCCGAAGCACTGCTACGCCTTTAAAATAAGGGAGATGGATAAGATTCTATGACACAGAAACACATTTTTGGTTCCCTGAAGAACTTCCAACAAATGGACCTTAAAACAGCCATTTTCTTATTTAAGGCATATGAATCTAAAGAACCTATTTTTAGTTTAAAGGACCGCGTGGTATAAAGGAAAAAACCCTTAAAATGGTGAAGAACCTTTAAATTATTTGAAAAAATCTTCACATTTGCATTTCAACTTTTCACAACTTTTTTTTTCGACACTATTCAACGAACCTTTTAAACAGCTGACCTTTATACACTGCATGTATGTTTGTTGTTCAAACAAAAATGAATCATGAAGCAAATGCAAAATAAAACATCTTCAATGAAATAAACCACTCCCTCTGGCAAATGAATTGTTCAAGGACTGTTGTTTTTTTTTTTAATTTACAGCTGACATGTTTAAAAAAACAGAATACATTTAGAGCCTGCGTTTAAAGGAAATAACAAATCTAACAGTAAAAAACTAAAACATGCTTTAAGGGGAAGCTACACTCTGCATGCGCTCACACTCGAGTCTTTCGGGCATAGGTCAGGCCAGGCCTGCGCTGGTGGCACTGAGGCCACTGGATATGGTCTCATATCCCACCGACACTAGAGTCAGCACACTGCTCTCTATCTCTGTGGACTGTGGAATCTGTGGGGCAGCAGGATCTATCCGTATCTGTTTTCCTTTCTTTCTGCCCCTCTTTCCCTTCTCTTTGGGCTTGCCGTCCTCCATGGTGGTCTTAGGTTTACGGGTGCGTTTCCGGATCCTCCTCGACGGCGGCTCAGGTTTGGGATCCGTGTTCCCAGAGAGAATGCGGATCTGACGATCGATGACATCATCTATAATGTCAAGGGCTACATCCATCATGCCATTGCCAAGGCCATGCGTGACGTTAGAAAACAGGCGACTGTTCACTGGGTCTTTGAAAACTTTCCGCATCTCTTCCAGGTAGTTCCTGCGAAACAAAGTCATTGAAAAAAAACCCAAAAAAAACATTTGAGTACTTTTTGCATCTCACAAAAAAGGCAGGGTACAGACTTTGTTTTAGTTCAGATATAAAATTACCTTGTTTCAATTATTTTGGACCAGTGTTGCACCTGATTTGTCTCAGGTAACAACTGCTTTGCCATGTTTTCATAATCCACATACTGTAAGGCAAAGTCCTTCATATCTTTACACAGTGCTGCTGTGTCACCTGGAAAAAAAGAAAGAAAAAAAAGAGAGATCTTATTCTAAAATTACCCTCGGCACAAGAATACAAACATTACAAATATCTCAAAAAAATGTCAAAATCGGTGAATGATTTGACTCATTTGTGGTTGTAAATGAAGCTCACCCTCAGTTAGTTTGGATAAAGAGCTGGACACTGCCGTGTTGGTGCTCGGTGACAGGCCAAAAACATTCAGAGACTCCAGGAGGGTTTTTTTACTAGCAGGCCCTCGACTCACTCTGGTGTAGGCAGCGAGAGATCTGAGAGACATCTTTTCAGGCGGCTCCAGCCTCCGTTTAACTTCGTCGTATTGGATTTGGTACTTCCGGGCCTTTGAGCTCTTCATGTTGGGATCCAGAAGGGAGGCCACCTCTGCAAAGGGAACTTGTATTGAGGATCTGGCCCCGTCGTGGGAGGCTGGGGCACCCTGGATCTCTGATGGACCTTGCGTTTGAACGTGGATCTGCGACTGACCGTGGCTTTGCAGTTGTCCATGGCTTAGAGACTGCACCAGGCTTTGTGATTGCACATGGGCTTGTGACTGGATATGGCTCTGTGAAAGACCATGGCTTTGTGCTTGGGCATGACTTTGAGACTGTCCATGACTTTGAGACTGACCACGAACTTGTCCATGGCCATGTAGTGAAACTTGGGCTTGGGATGTCATTTGAACTTGTGATGGAACTGTGTGCGGTATAGCCTGACATTGGACATCTTGTGGTAGGACATGCTGTGTAATGATCTGAGCAATGTTTGGGGGCTGAGGTGGAGCCTGATACATGGTTATGATGGGATTCCCGACTGTCACATGGACCACCTCACTGTTTTGGGACACGCTGGACATGTGCATCCCAGACGACGGATCCATTTCCAGAGTCTAAGAGCAACCGCTTCACTTAAATATTTTCAAACCTTTCTTCTCTTGGTGCAAATCTTTCACTTTCTGAATGGCTTCCTCAATTACTGGGTCTGTAAATGTAGAAATATGAAAAGAAAACATTATTACTGAGGCATACATCAATTTACCTTAAATACTCAAGTTCTATATGAGCATTTCCAAGTGGCCTTCTCTCATCAGTGAGGTATAAATTAAAGGTTCAAGGACCTTTCATTGTCATCAGCAATACGTGATGAGACAACCTGACAAGCAGTAAACAATTAGTGTGGAAGTAAATCTTCCAAAAATGATGAGAATTGCACCATAAGTATGATTATTGCACAGGAGGCTGTTAGATGCATTAAACAAAATGCAAGGAATTACCAAAACAAAACAATAAATACAAAATGTAGGAATATAACAGTAGTGAATGGGAGTCTGAGACAGTACATATTTACACAATACATAAGTGAGATAAAGGTCCTACATAAAAGTGTGTTTTTAAATGAATGGATCTTATTTCACCACACATCTAAACTTAAAGGATGGTTAATATTGCACCACCCATGTAAACTTACGTGATGGCAAAATGATTGGTGTGTGAACAAACCACCCCTCTTAAATCATTTCACAAAACAACGTTAAGTGCCTTCTTGACATCGCCACCTCGTGGAAGTGAACTTTGTCGTGGTCTAACAGCAGCAGAGCCAGACTGGTGGACTTTGTGCAGAAATCCCGGTGTTTTTCTAAGGTTGCGTTTGAGGAAAATTAGGTTAAAACTATATTACACTTGGGACGTTTGGTGGGAATACAACAAAACAAAACAAAACAAGCCAAGCCCCTGGCCCCCTGGGTGTGAGGGCATACTTCAGGAGGATATATAATCCACTTGTTTTAGACAACAGGAGTCTGGCCAGGCCACAGCCTCAACATGGATCCGTCATGTTTGAAATTTGATCTGCTCGTTTCTGCACCTACAGCTCTTCTCAGCCGGCTGATCTCGGTTTATAAGGCTAACCTTCAGTTGCTGACAGTATTCTTACTTACCGCTCTATGGTTAAAGTCGTGTTTAAACCGTACTGATCCTGGACCAGTCCATGGCGACCCGATCGAAGCTCTCCTTCTTCGTCGACGGGTTGCAAATCAGCACACACGGCACTGTCGCCATGGCCATTTTATCTTGCGCTCTCATTGGTCGGCATACCTGTCAATCAAAGGCAACCCAGACTTGGCATTCATTCGACTTCACGCCAATCGTTTTGCGTCATGCTTAGGGAGGCGGGACATCCGGAGCTTAAAGCGGCACCTCAACAAAAGATAGAAGATTGGATTTTATTTTTGATTTTACTTCTCTTCGGGTCAAAATATAAATATTATAAATGGCCCGATAGAATGTAAGAGGTCCTCAAAAATAGCATTGTCTAGTCTTGTTTATAAAGGTCGGTTATTTTTGTAGTATTTCTTTTTATTTTTTGCTTTTAGATAGATATACTGTTCTTAATAGAGGAACGACTTATGTAGTTTTACCGTAAAGAAGCAGGTAGTCTGAGTAAAGTCCAGAGGACACAGATCTAGTAAGGAAAAATAAGGACATGAAGCATCCACTTGATGGCAGTGTGTGGCTGCCATGTCTGCATGTTTTACAACTTTTACATCTATTTTAGCTGCTCTGAGTCTCTATCCCTCTGTCTCTCTCTTTTTCTGTCTCCCTCTCTCTTTTTTTCATCTGTCTCTCTATCCTCGCTCTTTCCACCCTTCTCTATCCCTTTCCCTCCCCTTCTCATCCGTTTTTTGTCCTTTCTCTACCCCCCTCCTCTTTTTGCCCCTTTTTAACCCTTCTCTCTCCCTCCTCTCCCTTTCTCCTCATTCTCACTCTCATCTCCTGTCTTTCACTCCACTTTCCATTTTCCTCTCTCCTTCTTTATTCTTCTATCCTTCCACCCCTCTCTCTCTCACTCTCTCTCTCCCTCCCTTCTTTTTTTTCCTCTCTCTGCTCCTCTCTATCTTCTTTTCAATGTAGTGCCCCCCCCCCCCATCTCTTTTTACGGACCCTGACATCATGAATTTATATTGCTGCCCATTTTCAGCCGTGAGTAAAAGTGACAGCAGTAGAGGGACATGGAGAGTCAGGTGTATTGTTTTGCTGCAAAAGCATAAATAAGCCCTACTTCAGCAAACAAGAATTACACATCTCAGGTTAATCTGACAAGCAGGCTCTGCTAAGGACTGTGTTTTTTGTCTGGTATATTTACGCCTCAAAACCAGAACATTCCCTAACTGTGTCAAAAGAGCTCTTATACTTTTACTCTTACACCTTTTCTCAATATTCACCATTATAGACTTGTAGTCAAGACCGCCTAGACCAAGACCAAGACACTACCAAGACCAGAGGGTATCGAGACCAAAACAAGACCAAGACTAAGACCAAGACAGACTGAGTCAAGACCAAGACAAAGTCGAGTTGAGACCAAGACCGAGACCGAGACCGAAAAAAAAAACTCCCTTAACTTCTGTGTTCTGTTGTGCACTGACATGATGTGTACTGACTGGTCCCAAAGTCATCTAATAAAACAGCTAACACCTCCAACAACTGTCTAAAGAATGGGAAATATGTA
>JBBPDH010000104.1:31237919-31255419 GCA_037974565.1 Clupeocharax schoutedeni
GAACATTATCAGACAGGTTTCATTGATTTCATGCCAGGCCCAATAAAAAAAGTGTTCCTTTAATTTTTGTGAGCAGTATATGAGGGCAAAAAAATAAATAAAATCGTTCATTAATCGTAATCGAGTTAAAATGTTCAGTTAATCGAGATTTTGATTTTAGGCCGAATCGCACAGCCCTAGCTATGAGTGTCATGTTCTCTGCCCACAGAAGTATTTTTGATGTTTCTTCTACCAAAACTGAGACAATGGTTGTTTGTTCCAGTCCAGAACGAGTGTGGTGATAATGTGCAGTCTTGCGTAAATTCATTGCGAATGTATGTTTGTTCATTTTCTGTCATGATCAGTGGCTCACTGATCAGTGCAGAGGTTTCTCATTAGCATGATGAGATGCTCTGGTATAGCCATTATCATGAGAACATTTAATCATTTCATGTGGTTGACACAATCAATAGCTTTGCTGTGTAGAATCACATGTTGATTTCTTTTTCGAATTCCTTGCCTTTTTCAGTTATAGAATATAGTTCAGTAAATAGATTTCATGGTCCTGTATTGTCTGAATCTTACTGAATTGTTTTTCAGTGTAAGGTTCTAGTCTGCGTTAAATGGTCTTTAGCATCATTTTACCAATGTGTGATTTAAGCCAAATGGCACAAAAGCATTTAACAACAATTTTTTTCTCTTTAATATCAGAACATAAAAGGCTTTTCCAATAAACCACCCATTGAGCTGTTGTCCAGATTTGTGTACAAATTGGTCAGTGCTTTAATGGAGTCTCCTTCAGAATCTTAAAACATTTCTGTTATCGATTCCTGTGGCTTTCTTTTTGGCCAGTGATCTCAGCACCTGTCAGATTTCATCTTCCAGCAGTGAATACTCTTCTCATGTGTAGCACATCAACAGAAGTGTCCAAACAATTGACTTCTTTGTTGGAGCTGAATGATATTTACATGAGTGAAGGGTAAAATCTTTTCATTCTCTTCTATAACTCTCTTTCATATGTTTGAAATCTTCCAGAAGCCTTTGAGTGTTGACTTTCATTCTTTTGATGCTTTTCTCCAGAACTCTTTACAATGAAATGCTTATGTTAAGCCTCTTTTGTTTTCCGAGGGCCGTTCAGGAGAAAGGATTCAAAAGTGGATGGCCCCTCATTATTACCTTATTGAAACATTCTTTATTCAATAAAAAATACATTAAAACTTTTTTTCCATTGCACCATCAGAAGGAGGATGAGTCAGTACTGTTTCAGTCACAATTAGAGGTCTATTTTTCTGCATATGAGGAATTGGTCTTTGTTACTATTATTTAATAATGGGTGGAAGAGTGTTCCCCTGGGGAGAGTGCTTAAAAGCCCCTTTACCTGCTGTAATGCACAGCCTCAAGTGGCTTATTGCTTTTATGTAATGGTGATCACATGTATGTAGTAAAATACACATAATTTAACTAAATAATGTAAGTTATAATTAATAGGAATCATAACAAAAAATTCCTTCTCCTGAAACTCGCTAATCTCTGTAGAAGATTGACAGGAATGTTGTATATTGCAGTCAGGTTGTAATGAGTATATCATACTATAGCAGTGTTTTGCAGAATCTTTTTGAAAGATAAGTATAAGTATTACAACCCTTATTTGTAAGTAGTGTTAGTAATCGAGCAATCTATCTATTATTTTGGGTAAAATACAGAGATCCTAGTTTACCTGGAAAAAGATAAACAAGTAGATTTAAGGCATTTAGCAGACACTTCCAAGCAACTTTCATTCCCTAACTGCAGAGGGCAGTGTTTCTGGAGCAACTTGGTGTTAAGGGTCTTGCTCAGGAACCCAGTGGTGGTCTGCTGAAGGTAGGATTCAAACCCATGACCTCTTGGTCCAGAGGCAAATATCCGAACCACTAGGCCACAAAACATATAAGCTGCAAAATTTAAATAATCTGAGCAGTAAGGAGAGAGACAGATAAAAAAAGGATTGGTTACAAGATCATAAAAGTATATGATACAGTATCCAGTGTCTTACACTTCATACAGGATCTAATACTAGTATTATATGATAAAATATACAGTATATTACACTGTAATTTAGACATTGTGTAGCGACACAGTCCTGTAATGGATCAGATGATATCATTTTGCCCGCTGTTGGTTATTAGCTCCAGTAAAGTGGGTTGCATTCCTCTCGGGGTGTATTGTTTGCTGCCAGGATGCACCACAGCTGCTAAGGGCAGTGCCTCCCTGTCCTCAGCTGCTACTTTGGTAGGAGATTGACAGATGCAATTATGGATTTAAGTGACCAGAGTGTGTTGATAGGAGCACAAATATCATAACTCATAACGGAGGCCTGTTATCTGCGTGTAACACGATTTGCTTGGTGGCGGCGTGCTCCGTCCCTAAAGAACTAAAGCACTCGCAAATTAATGAAGCCTGTCCCACGATTCTTTCCACAGGCATGCAGGCGAACATGTGGCAGCATGTTGGAAAGATTACTATAGAATGCAAACATGATTCGAATGGAAATGTTATGAATTATATGTTGTAGTCTCCATATTGAGTATGTATGAGTATGTGGTAGTTTGTATGTATTTTGACTTGGTTAGTCAGGTTTGTTACATTGGTTGTGTTTTTCATTTTAAGCTCTAATATTGTATCATAAACAGTGTAGATTCAATTTATTTAAAATATACTTAGGGCCTTGGGTCGCAAATCATACATATGTTATTTCCTGCCGAAGAGGTCTGGCATAAATACAACTGTGAAATACACACCAAGGACAAATCGTCAGCCACAGACTCCGAGTACTTCATAAATTCTGATGTTTTCAGGCCAAGGTCAGATTGTGGATCATGACTGAAATGTTTAATTGCAGATTTTGGATCCGCTTTCTTCTGCTCTCCTGCTCTTCTCAGAATCTGGGAGCTAATCCTGCACATCTAATTTCGCGGACTGCTCTAATGCCCCTTTAGTTAATAAGAGTGAGAATGATTATTGGATTTGGCTTTGTTTGGGCTGCTTTCAGCCCGTTTGACCGGTGCGCTACTAGACGTAACATAGCAAGTTGCAGAATTTTATTCCAGATTGGATGCTAATTCAGTTTAATGAAGTGGTGACGACCAGCACTGAATCAACATTAGGCTTCCCAGCTTTTTCCCAGAGAATGACGTGAAAGAAATGAAAGTAATAGAAAAGAACAGGGAGCTGTCATTGTTTAAGATGTAATACGGCACATTAGTCTATGACTGTCTTTATCTACCTATTCGCTTGTACAATAAAGGGATGTTGTTGCTTAGTCAGACTGTTAGACAGTTACAGTGCTGCTGGAAGAAAAGCGGATATAAAGCATCCAGAGTTAAAAATGCAATAGATACCATCAATGTTCCCTGTAATTCTGCCAGTGAAGACTCTCATGGCTTCCTCTGAGCCGCGTGAGAGCGTAGGTAGAGAGGGAAGGCGCTGCTGTTCAAATGTGTGTCACGTCTAAGAAGATAAAACTCTCCTATTCTGGAAAAAAAACGCAGCTTTCTCACGCTGAACAAATCACTTCATAATTCTGTCAGCTTCTTGCATCTGAACTGTTTGCATATCCTCTCTCCCTGCAGGTGCTTGGAGATGATAGCTACCTGAATGCAGTTCAGAATACAGGTAAGTCAACATACATGCCTTCAAGTTTGAAAGCAAATGCTTGGCTAATGTGAAAAATATAAAATAGTTCTGTTTAAGTGATGCAGGCTGCCACGTTAACAATATTAGGCAACAAACGTTGAGAGACTGGCGACCCATGAGAACAAAGAAGATTAGATGAAGCATAAATCATTCATTAACTGCCCAGAGGGCTTCAAAAATTTGACATTCACTTTCCATCACAGTTTTTTTCAGGTTCCTAGTGATAACACATCTGGCAGGTTGATGAGGGCAGCTGCCCCGAGATGATTTTTCATCTCATTCTGATGCCTATCAGTCCTGTCTCTTTCTTTCTCGCTCACGGTTCAACAGCGTGAAATTCCCAGCATCAATCCCCCAGTGCTAATGACTCTCGGTGCTTTGATGTCACTGCATCAAGCCTGATAAACAGCGCAGCCAGGCCCAGCCAATCAGACGGCTGCAAGAAGAGGCCTGAAGTTGATAGGCCTCTGATTGAGCGATTCGTGCTTTGGTGCTTTCCTTTCCAATGAAAAGATTATCAGAACAGTCTTTGCCAGGAACATCACTCACACGTTAAATGAAAGTGGGTCAGCTTTGGGCATTCTTTCTTTTGCTCTTGAAGTTTATTTACATGTTTTACAGATCTAGCTAAGAGTGCTATTACAGCCATCCGAAAACTTCAGTCCGAAGAGGAGAAACTTGCTTTCTTTGATCTCAATGACACAACTTTTATATAACCGAGCTTTACATGCATAAAGTTCTCTTTTCAAACTAGTTTGAATACTTCGCCATTAGGCTTTTCAGAATGATGGGACAGCAGATGGATGTTAACTCTCTTTACTGAGAGAGGAAATTGGTCTTTTGCAGTGAGTGGCCAATATAATATATAGATATGGGCTGTTTTTTTATTACCTACAGTTGCTGTTTTGCTGCTACACCCCACGCCAAGAGCTAGTTTGCACACCCACTTGGCACGCAGCACTGTGTATGAACCGTGTCAAATATTTATTGTGGAGAGGAAATGGATTATAGGAGGAGAGAGGATGAGCGGTCCCACTGCAACGAACAGAACAGTGCATGTGTCTCAGGACGCTGTACGGATGCTTTGGGTAAATTAGGTGATTTCTGCTGCAATTCGTTTTGCTGCCTCCGTGCAGCAAAAGAGGAGCTCTCTAAAGGTGAATGAAACTGAGCAAAAACATATAGCTGCCACTTCGCTTACATTTTATTCTAGTGTCAATGTGCACAAGGTTTTAACACTTTATGTACCACATCTGATAAAAGGCACACAGAGATAGCTCCAATGTTGGCACTTAGATTTCTTTATCTGGCCTGTTCTATGTTTGAAGCTTTTTTTCTGAATTCAAGACATGTAGGCTCGGAACAAAGACATCACAGCATTTTTTATGTGCATTGCAGCTGATTAGATCTCCCGTGTCTGAGTCTCACAATTGGATATTTCACCAGATTTCTGTATTCTTTTTGAACTAGATGAAGGCAGTGGTCCCCTCCCCCTCAGTACTGCTGTGCCAGTCTTTGGCAGGCCTGTGTCTCTGACAGCTTTGATATCCCAGCTCCCACCTCATGTCTAGTCTGTGTGCACATGTTCTTCTGTTTCTGTTGACTGTGGCATGAAAGTACGATCAAGGAAAGTAGAATGTCACCAGAATTATGATCCGGTTCAACACAAAGTTCTGTGTGAGCTGAAAGTGACACGAGAGAGAAATATTTCGCCCGCTAGGAGGAAACTGAAGATTTTGTCTCTAGTATAGTAGCAGAAATAGCAGAAATACATTTACAGAATAATAGATGATCATTTTGAGCCAATATGGCATTCGGCACGATGAAAAATGATTCTACTGGTCATGTAATAGGAAAAGCAGCCTAATGGATATGTCCGCTTATGTCCTTTTTTGCAGTATATAGTGATTTTGCAATTGTGTTTTAAAGCTTTATATTTTCTAATAATGCATTTTTTGCATTATTGTATTTTTTGGCATACTATACAGTTTGTTGTTGTTCAGTTAAGTCCACTCTAAGCCTTACCAGTGCCAGATTAATGTTCTTAACTAGTTTAAGATCATTTAATCACTAAAGAAATGTATAATCCATTTTGGATTTGATTTGAATTACTTAAATATTCGGCTCGATTAGGAATGCTTGTCATTTAGAAGCTAATTTTAGATCTCACTGATGTGGAACCCTGTTAACATGGTTAATTAAATGTATGTGCAGCATCTGTTTAGACTAATCTGAGACATTCTGCTCAGTATTCATAGCAAGGAACATGTAGACTGTCATTACACGTTCATTAATGAAGATGCATCTAAATGGGGAACATTCAAGAACCCAGTAGAAACTACAGACACTAGGAGCACAACAAACTGTGAAAGCTAGGAAACACAAGACCTGACTTGTTGCAAACACATATACAACGAAGTCTGCGTACAGAGGGATCAAATCAAGCATGACATGAAATGAAAAGCTGGAGCAGAGTTGGAGCAGGAAGATACCAGAAGATTCCGCCAAGTCCAGATATCACTGGTTCAGCTTGAGTTGTGACCAACCGCCTGAAAAATCCAATCTAGCCTCAGGGTAGCCATGATGCTGCTTCAGCAGCTCCTTTGAGAGAGCTTAACACTGTGGGGCCTAATTAAACTCCGGCTTAATGTACGATTAGAATTCCTAACCTACATCTTGCCTTCTAACCTCTTTCTCCTGCCCTCCTGATGCAGGAGTAGTTAACATCTAGGCAGCAGCCATTTCACCAGTGCAGTAATGCAATCAGATCTGGCATCAGCAATACTGGGTCTGGAAGCAGCTGAGTCAGCATGGCTGCCTGTATGTGTGTGTGTGCATACCCCAATGCCCCTAGCTTTTCTGTTTCTTACTGTCTGCCTGTGGTGCAAAAATGGAAAAATCTGAAGGTGGCAGTTTAGCTGCATCAGGTTTGCAAGGATCGAGCTGACTATAATGGTGGGATAGAATAATGCATTTTTATCATCATAAAATTCTCTGGCTATTTTCATATGTAAACATAATTGAAAATGCCTAGAGAACTGTTTTCACTATTAATATCCGACTACTGTGTGATTTGTACCTTGATTAAATTTTAGTCTGAATTATCAGCTGTACTGAAATAATGAGACTGGATTGAACACATTTGTGGTGAAATAATTCATAGTGCACCGCTTGTCTTCCTAAATAATAGAAAGATATACCCCCCCACCCCCCGCCCCCCCTTATTCTGTGGAATTCCCTTTTTTAATTTTCTTTTCCTGTCTACTGTAATCTTTGTTAGAATACGACGGGCTCCACTGGTGACCAGTTTGATGAGTTTTTGATTCCGAAGGCAATAAAAAGCAAACTTTCTGTGCAGTGTCCACGAAAATACTCCTTTTTTGTTTTCTTACAGCCACTTTACTGACAGCTTTATTGCACTTTTCCTCTTCGCACATCTTTGTGCAGCCAATTAAGTCGAAATGCAATGAACGATTTCCCCGGGGTTGGCGCTCACGTTGGCACAACTCATTTTGAGAGAGTGCTCAGTCATTCTGCTTTAATATCTCTAATTCAGCCCAGCCGTGATTGCAGTTGGTCCATTTAAGCTTGGCTAGGGATCCATTCATCTCCTTTGCTGCTCTGCATACACACACACACACACACACACACACACTCACAGACACTACACCACACCTTTTACAATGTGCAGGGGTCTGATATGGTTTAGATGCATCCAGCCTGGCTCATCAAGTGCGCTGCCGGAGTCTGCAGAGATAAAGCATTGGCAGATGTGTCAGGCGAGCCTGAGATTGACAGCATGGTCCTCTGTGTGTCGAGGATGTATTTTCTGGGCCAAAGTATTTTTCTAGTAAAGTAGCAAGACATGTGAAAGTGAATACTGCTGGGTCATGTTGTTCTGGTTTTGGAGATTGAAGAAATCACAGGGTTAGCAGCGGATTAATGAGTGCAGGGGCTTGAATCCCCTTCAACCTCGACTGTCTTCTCTTTCTTCCTTTCAAAGATGCATTTCCACCAGCCACATTTGATAAAAGTTGCCAAGCAATTTGGAAATTTTGCTGACAGCTTTTGAGACCAGAGAGAGCTGTTTATGCACTGCCTGCAACATTTCACAGTCCATATGGTGCAAAAGAAATGGCTTCAGGGAGATTTTTCCACTCGGCATAGCATGTGTGCATTGTCCACGTTCACTTTTTCACTGAAGAAAATTAGAGATGGAACCACATGAAGGATACTAGAACAATCAATCAAGCATACAGTGGCCAACCGAAGCCACTTTACCTCCAGGCTTATTATCTACACTCAGGTTTCAGTTATTAATGCTAAAATGTATTCAGTAACTATAAAAGTGAGTATCAGACAGAGTAGCCGCTATCAAACGACTGCAAATGATACAGTTAAGAAGGCCTGACAAGCGTATTCACCACATCAGGTAGTGGAACCTTCACACCAAATCAGATTTTTAACACTCTGGGAACTCGAGGAGATGCAAGAGGAAGGACAAGGCTAGTCCGCGAATAGTAGTGACAATTAATTTAGCATAGTGCTACAATTAAAAGGTGCATATGTTCTATCCCACCAAAGAAGACCAGGCATAAACAGAAGAGAGATAAATGCACAGAGATAAAAACAGCTATAAACCAAGATAAAAATATGACTAGGTACTAACATTTGTTCCAAGGCTTTCAGGAGTGCTTCCGCGTGTATTTTTAACGTCTACATATAATGTGTTGCTTGTCGCTCTGCTCCATGTTTGTGTGCTCTGCCATGAGCAAGAAGATCTGCACAGTCTGAATTTTAACACATTTATCCAATGCAGAAAATAAAGCTGGCTGTGATTAAAAATGGCATGCCACGTTTCAGTCCCTCAGTTTCGAAAATGAATATTAAGATTGTTTGTCCATAAAATTTTACGTGTGAACTGTGAGTGTATCTATGCAGCAGAAAAAGAATTTTATCAGAATATGGTACAGTTATGTTTATAACTTAGGTATTTGTACTAGTAGCAGCTCAGTGCTGTGATTTCTGAGGAAAATGCAGGAAGTTTCCAGTAGATATTTCCCAAGCCATCATTTATTCAGGAGAGAATCAATAGGAGAGCCATATTTACAGCCTCCTCTGGCAACATACAGTACAGAGAGATGTATGCAGGCCCTCCGATATTAGACCTTTAAACTGGGTGTGCAAAATACATTGTCTTATTTTGCTGCTTGCTGCATGATTATGGGGATAAATGGACCCCTGACACCAGCCCTGAGTTATAAGAGTCACGAATTGAAGTGGGGGCCAACATCAACATCACTTTTTTTTTAGGGGGTAGAGTTAATTACATGTTATGTAATATCATGTTATATTTAGGTGTGTTGAATTGAAACGTTAATTTTGATCAATTAATCTCTGAAAAAATAATGCGTTAAACAAATTTGCGCTAATTAATTGCATGCCATGGGATTAGTAGGAGACATGTAAAACATGTACAGCGTATCACTGCATTCCCCTGGGAAATAGCTACGCTACAGCTATCTCTCCCACCCCTGTGACCCCCCCCAATTAAAAGTGCTTCTGATGCCTGTGCTGTTATGTTATGTTTATCTGAATTAATCTATTGTTTCATTGAGCTATGAGTAAGAAGTAATTAGTATTGAATTACACTATGATTTAGATCTTTGTGGAGATAACTCTGACTTCTAAGAGTTATGGGGTCTAGTTAACGTCCATATCCTTCGATTTAAAGGCTCTATATCTTTGTGCACAGTATTCTCTGCCTTTTTTTCCTGCTTTGTTTGACACACTCAAATGACCTGGGCAAGTTACCTCCTACTGGCAAAGTGGCTTAAATGATGAGAGTTTAAGACCCAGTGAAGAGGGACATTCTTTATGCCTGTCTAAAGGATGGGGGCCAGGTCAGTCAGAGCTCCAGCACCTGGAAACTCTAAAGAACGGGTGTCTTTTCTCTTTATTCTAGTTGATGGAGCGTTCTGGAGCAGATCTCTGTCTAATCCTTCATCCTTTATGCTGGAGAGTAAGGCAGGATGGGGGCCCAGCTGTCCAGCTTTTCTCTCTCTTCTCTATCCAGCCCTGGGGCTGAGAAATCAAAGCAGAACAGGAGGCTTCTGGAAGAGATGTTAGGCAGGCAAGTGTTAGTGAGAGATAAACCCCAGCCGCGGCTCCTCCAACACGCTGCTGGCCAGAGAACCTCCTTTTGAAAGGACTACACCTGGAGAACTTTACACAGAAAAGCTCCTCGTAATGCTGAGATAATTCTACTAACTGATAAGTAGCGAAGGGCATCGTGAATCACTCAATGTCAGTACTGTGTTACCTAGATTTAACCTAAAGGCACAGAGCTGCTTTATTGCTCATTGTGATCAAGAACCATCAATTTTGACAGAAAAAGGACATTCAGCTTCCATGCACCAGACATCTGCTTTTTGTGTGGTACATAGTATCAATGGTAAAAAACAGGCCTGCTGGAAACAAAGTGATGGACTTGTAAGTAAACACACATGACATGGTTACTTACTGCTAGCTGCATCAAAGGAATCGCTTTTGTAACTTTTTCAGGTGGGCTGTCTTTCTCTGTGAGTTTATTGTGGGCTGGCTGGCAGCCTAGTGGTGTTGCCCCTGTGATCAGAAGGTTGTGCTTCACTTGGTGAAAGCATTAAATGCAAAAAAAAGAATTTCACATTGTTTACACTGCTGTTCTGGGCTGTGTTCACATATGACTATAAAAGGCCAATCTACATTATGCTCTGAAATGTATTTACTTGGGATTAGCTTGATTCAGAGATTGTTTGATTTGGGTGCATGGAAGTACACACAGCAAAGCGATGTGGAAAATGCATCCTTCAGTTGTGGCCACCTTAGTATGCAGTACACATCCAACACACTATGAACCTCTGTTGGTGGAGCCTCTGAGACCGAGACCTGTATTGTTTATTCGTTTAGTAGCATTTGTTTTATACCCACATTATTGGTTCCACAAGCTCAGTATTAAACAGTCAAATATAATCAAGCCCAAGGAGGAATTCATTATCATGGCCTCGAACATACAGAGGTACGTCTGTGTGCCTGAGAGATCTCAGGATTGGTGGGAGAATATTGTGGCGGGCTTTAGCGATGAGCAAGCCAACTTTCGATTTGCTGTGTCAACGTTGTCCGCATTCCTCTCTTACAACGACGCGACATTTTGCCATGCCATCCCTTTGTTGATGCGCCTCGGGGTCGCCCTCCGGTGGCTTGCTACAATGTCTAGGAAAATCCGATCTGTCTGTTTACATGGCCTGAAACCGATCTCAAAATATCAGAATGCATGCGTTTTTTTTCTTCCTGTTTACGCTGTCATGGAACACATCCAATCTGTGTCACATATGAGCAAAAAATTGGAATTGGGTCACATTTAACTGACAGTGTAAACAAGGCCTAAGAAAAGTTCCTCGTAATACTGAGATAATTGCAAACTGCAAACTGATTCAGAGCGAAGGGCATTGTGAATTACATCAGTCAGTACGGTAGTAACTAGACATTTGTCTAAAGTCAGAGAGCTATTTTATCAAGAACCATCTATTTTGACACAAAGCAGACAGCAGTTTGTGTGACATGTAGTGTCAGTTGTCAAAACAGTTTTATAACAAAAAAAGGCCTGCTGGAAACAAGGTGATGCGCCCATAAGCAAACACACAGGACATGTTTATTTACTGCTATATGCATCAAAAATATCTCCTCAGTAACGTTTTAGATGGGCTGCTTTTACAGTTTTTCCCTGTAAGTATGCAAGTATTTCATTGGGACTAGTTTGACTGATTGATTTGGGTTGATAAAATCAGTGCATGGAAGTAGACATAGCAAAGCAGTGGAAAATTTATCTGACAAAATTCCCTCAGTAGTGGCCATCTTAGTATGCAGCACACATCCAACAGTACCTCTCTTGGTAGAGCCTTGGAGACCAAGACTTGTATTGTTTTTCTTTTAGTGGTTTTTGTTTTATACCCACATTATTGGTTCCACAAGCTCTGCATTAAAGAGTGAGATATAATCAAGCCCAAGTAGGAAAATGTTTTAACTTTCCACCTCTACCTATTTTTGAAAACACCTGGAGAACTTCACACAGAAAAACGAATTGTTAATACACAGTGAAGGCTGACGTGGATTACTCACTTGTGTCTAAAGTCAGAGATCTATTTTGTTACTATGAAAAAGGACATACAGCTTACATGCAAATTAGGTGACAGACAGATTAGGTTAAACAGTATACTATTCTTTTGAAATATACATGTTGCATTTGCGACTCTTTTTAATTATCTTTCAGTCTCTCAGTATGTGTGTCTCAGTTTACATACAGATAAAAGTGCATGATGTTCAGTATTTATGTGATGTGCTACAGCTGCATGTTTTTCCTTCTCTCCTTTGCAGTCCCACTCACATGTTCGGAGGGCTTTACTGAGCTGGGCTACTACAATGGCACCGTGTCTCAGACGGACTCGGGCTCTCCCTGTCTGAAGTGGACTGAGTTTCCTGATTATGTGCAGCAGTATCCTGGCCGAGGCCTGGGAGACCACAGCTTCTGCAGGAACCCTGACCGCGAGTCCAACCCCTGGTGCTTCTTCAGACAGAGCTCCGGAGCGATCGGCTGGGCTTACTGCGACTGCCACCAGGGTGAGGCCTGCTGGCGATCTGCAAATCAGATTTTCTTGTTCTAAAATATCAGATGAAAGGGCAAAATTGTTCCATTGTTCAATTTCTGCATTGTTCCATTTTTCACTTCATTTGAAGCAGAGCCTTGAGACTTGCTCTTCAGACTGCAGACAAAGCAAACTGCTCATATAGACGAGAGTTTGCTATATTTATAAAAGTGCTTTCAGTAAGTTAGTCAGCAGGGGTGCTAAAAGAGTGGTTATCATGTGGCAATTGTCACTCTACATCAGTCACTCTTATAGTTCTTATAGCTCTCTCTCTATTCTCTCTGTTTCACTTTTCTTTCTCTCTCTATTGTCTCTCTTTCTCTGTTTCTCTTTTAACCATTCTCTCTCTCTCTCTCTTTTATAGGTGCAGTCAGGCTGGTGGGGGGATCCTCCTCTAAGAGTGGTCGGTTGGAGGTGTACTTGAATGGCCAGTGGGGGTCTGTGTGTGATACTCACTGGACAGACCGTGATGCAAGTGTGGTCTGCAGACAGCTTGGTTTAGGGTATGTGTAGCAAATCTAAGGGAGAACACAGTGTTTATGTACATTCATATTGTAGATCTGTGGATCTTTGCTTGTGTGTACGTGGGGTTATTTAGGGCAGTGGTCCCCAACCCCCGGGCAGCCCGCGGACCGGTACCACATGACCCACGCCCCGGTACCGGTCCGCGGGCTGCACACAAAAAAACAAACGTGGATGTGACCCGTGTTGTGTTGTTGGCTCGTTGTTATGAAAATGCTGTTAATAAAGCTGCGAGTACACATTGGATTTACGTTTATTAGTGTATTTTAAACATACCCCATTATTATATTTTTAAAATACCCCCATTTTTATGTGTATCATTTATTTGTATAAATACGTATACTTATATTTATCTTGCACTCCTTAAAGGCCGCGCCATGAAAATATTTTCTGATATTAAACTGGTCCGTGACCAAATAAAGGTTGGGGACCACTGATTTAGGGTACTTTGTGTTTAATGTGCATAGATGGATGTTTGCTGTGTAGAGTTTTGCCACAAGACTATGAACCATGTTTTATGCCTAATTTAACTGGATTGTTAGTTAATGGAAGTCTAGCGTGGGTGTTTAGTCTGATGTTGCTGGGAAGTGAAGCAGCATAAGCAGTATGAACTTATGTGTGTGTGTGTGTGTGTGTGTGTGTGTTGCAGAGAAATCGGCACGGCGCTTCAACACTCCTACTTTGGCCCCGGCTCTGGCCTTTTCCACTATGCTCGGCTCGGCTGTCGCGGCAATGAAAGATCCCTTTTGGAGTGCAAGAGCAGGAAATTTGTTACCAGCGACTGTAACCACGGCAACGAGGTCAGCCTGGTGTGCGCCCAACCTGAAGGTCAGTCAGGTTCTGAGCAAGACTCTTGAGTGACAGGCAGATAAACAGCACCGGCACGGAGAAGTGTTTACCAGCTTTGTTCTTAGCTGCCAGGGGAAGAAGTGTGTGCAGGAGAAGAGAAAGTTTCCGAAACAAAGACAGGAGGTGGGCGGTCGAGGGAGTTAGACAGATGCTTCTATTGTCTTTCTTATGGTTTAATTAATTTTTCCATTGCGATAAGACTTCAGACGAGTTGTTTCGTCTAGTTTGAACAAGCTAAAAAAACTTCTAAGAAGTGGTTATAGAAATTCAGTGGAGGAGCAAATGGGATATTAACGAATATACTAAGCAAACAAATGATGCTAAGCGAGAGAATGAGATTGAGAGCAATAGAAAGAAATTATCTACGATGAAAAGACTGGAAAGCAGCAGTTAATGAATTTCTGGTTACCTGCTGTGAGGCCACACAGAAGCAGATATGCTTGATTATCCCATTCCATTAATGCTTGTTTGTGTTCGCAAGGCAGGCAAGCTTTTATAATGAATCACCATATTACATACAGTATATGTTCTATTTTTGTTTTGATATGTGCCTTTTTTATGATACCAGCACATTGTGTACACATAAACCCTATATACAAACACTACAGTGCCCCCATAATTATTGACACCCTTATTCATACAATGGAAAAAGGCAGACGAAAATTCACCTTGTGTTCCAAATGAGGCCATTACTCTGGAAAAAGTCACAAAATGACAAAAGCTTTACACCCTCTTCCAGGCTGGCTCATGATAGTTTCACTTTTTATTTATCGTTATTCATTATTTTATTTATTGTTCATTGTTATTAAGTCTTCACATTTATTACTTACTTACTGCCTTATTGAAATCCTCCAGAATCTTTCCCTTGGTGAAGGATGACTAAGGGATTTGGACCCTGTGTCACCTACTATTTATACCCCGGTGAAACAGGAGATTGTTGATGACTGTTTAAAATGTTTAAAAGTACTTAGACCAACTTAAAATGACTTCCTTTACATTACCTTCATTCAAATTTGTTGGGATGCCAATAATAGTGGCACATTTGATTTTGGTTTAAAGAATGAATGCTTTCTTCTCAGGCTAAACACACTCTTGCACATTTATACATTTTTTAATTTAAAAAAGATTCTCTATATTTAATACCATTTTAAGATATGTCATTTTTTTTATAAACATTTGAGTCATCTTTAGCAAGGGTGCCAATGATTTTTGAGAGCACTGTATATATTTGTGCTATACACATTCATTCCAAATTGAATGTTGAAACAATAGAAGTGAACATAATATAGTAGTAGTTCTCCTCATTGTGATAAAAAGAGATAATTATAACTGAAAAAGCTGAGTATAATTTGATAATTGTCCAAAAATAGATAGCACAGTGTGTAATTTATTGCGTAAAGAAGCTGAATCTCCCAGATTGGATCCAGCCCTTACTTTAGTGGAGCCTGTATATAATACATTAATGGAATCTGTTTTGATGTTTACATAATCAAAATAATGCTGTTCATCACTCGCAAAAGCGCACATTACTGCTATAATTGTTCATCCCTCAGAGGATCTTAGTAACACTGGGTATAACCACACACTTGTGACGTTGATTTATTAAGAGCTTACGCATTGAAAGCGGTTTGGTTGGCTTTATGAAACCCAGGTCTGAGTGAGAACATTCAGTGCTTAAGATCCTCATTAACACATTCATTAGTTGTGAGGTCCAACATTACGGGGAAACCTCCCAGTGAACTGCTGTCTAATGTGCTTTTTTAATGCGCGCTTGATTTTTCTGCATCCTCCTCTGTCTTCTTAACCTGCCAGAGCCAAGACCTCATCATTTACAAATTACGATGCATTATTTATAATGTAATAAGTTCTTAATGTTCCCAGAAAAGTTACTGAATAAAATATTCTTTTCGGATGTTTGGCTGGTCATATTTCTTTCTGCACATTATTATGAGTTATTGGATTATTGAAATTAGCAATGAGTATCAAATTAACAAGGACTTGAAGCGTTGGTGTATATCAACACAGTTATTGAACGAGTCATTTAATGGTGTTATGGCCTCTTTATCAGGCACTGGCCCTCCTCTGAGACTGGTAGGTGGGGAGGAGGACTTCGAGGGGAGGGTGGAGGTCTACCATGATGGACGATGGGGAACCATATGTGATGACCAATGGGATGACATGGACGCTGAGGTGGTCTGCCGACAGCTTGGACTGGGGTGAGTAAAACCCAAATGAATGTGAATATTAAATCACTTTGCCTTCAGCTGTTCATGACTTGATATTGAAAGCATCCAGTTTGTCCTGCTTCTCTATCACTGTATTTCCATTAAGGTTTAGGTAAGATATGTTTTCTAGAAATAGACTGAAATCCCTTCACTGAATCATTCCATACAGCCTTCGCAGAACATTATTTCCAACTCAGAGGACCACTTTTTTTTCAAGCCAGTGGATGAGAGAGCACTCTTATTTCTCCGTGTTTGGGTATGTGTGCGTAAGAAGGGATGGAGAGAGAGTGAATTATTGATATCATGCCGTGGTATTTTTACTCTGTTACAGAGTCTTTGATATGTTGTTTGCAGCAGCACTGAGATTAAAAACTTCTCTGGGTGGCACAGGGACCGAGTCACAGAGTTAAACGGCAGCTCAAAGCGTGTGCCTATGAAGTCAGATGGTGGTAAAGAATAGAAAGTCTGCCTGACGCCTGATGCCCGTCCTTTCAGTGTTGTTGCTTTAAAGTTGATTTCAGTGCAGAAAACCATTAATATGATGTGAGACTAAGATTTGTAAGTGTTTTTGTGTTGTTTTCGTGTTCAGGGGCATCCCCAAGGCCTGGTCCTGGGCTCACTTTGGGCAGGGGAGCGGCCCGATCCAGCTAGACGCTGTGCAGTGTACAGGAAATGAGCTTTCTTTGGATGAGTGCCCTCACAGTGGTTGGGAACAACACAACTGTGACCACATGGAGGATGCAGGGGTATCCTGTAACCCCTACACAGGTCAGGACACATTAATACATTAATACATTAATGATTAGTCAGTATTCCTTAATTACATATTGGATTAGACTTTTTTCCTGTGTCAGCAATGCCACCTGTAATAAATTTAGTAGAATGTATAAGAAAATATACTTTTATACATATTTGTAATAATACTGTAATCAGTTTGTTGGCAAATTTCAAACATGAGAATACGCTAATTTATGTATCACTGTTGTGTGGTGAATAGTCTGTATTCTAAATCATGGGAAATTTGAGATATTGTAACACTGAATTATGGCTGACCATGATAATCTCAGCACTGTAGTTGTTGTTCATTACATTGGCATGTGATTCTGTGTTTAATATTTTAAAGCTTTCCTCCATGGCACAAAAATGAAACTTGAACTACTAAAAAAGTTATCATATCAGTTAAGGTGTCCAGGAAAGGCAGTTATTGTTACTACATGTAAAATGTTAAAAGAGAAAAAGAGAAATGCTTATTATTTAGTTTAGGTTTCCAAGTTAAAACAAAACAAAGCTAAAAGAGCAAAGATGCATGAGAAATATGTGGCATCACTTTAAATTACCGGATAGAAAAACGGTGAGATTTAGACATGATGAATTTAATCTAAATCAGTCAAATGATTGAGTACCTCTGGTCCCTGGTGAGACAATGCTATATATTTTCCACATCCTTAGTTATTATGTAAATCATAAAAGCTGTATTGAACAACCAATATAATTGTAGCTTCTGCAGTAACATATTGCACATGAGCAGCTGGGCTTCAGCTGACTATTCTTACTATCCTTGTTTATTTGAGG
>JBBPDH010000104.1:31279754-31293021 GCA_037974565.1 Clupeocharax schoutedeni
AAACATATTTGTTTACTCCTATGTTGATGAGTATTAAAAACAGTATATTTAGTACAGGTGCGATTAAAGTGCGATTACTCGCGAGTTAACTGTGGCAAACATGAGATAAATCGCGATTAAATATTTTAATCTACTGACAGCATATATATATATATGTATGTATGTGTGTGTGTATATATATATATATATATATATATATATCGGCCAATATATCGGATTTTAAAACCAACAAATATTTGTATCGGTATCGGCCTTCAAAATCCTTTATCGGTCGGGCTCTACTGAATACCATTTTGGGTTCCATAGTGACTGTGTTTGTACCTTTAAAGGTACAGTTCTTTGACAGTAAACACATCTGTGTTACTTCTATGTAAAAAAGAAAATCTGATGTGTTTCATGTCCCGTGTAAATGTATTTCATAGTCTCTCATGGGCGCATACTTGCATAATGTGCACAGAGGATTTTCATTTCTTTGCTCTTTCGCAGTTGTAGCTTAGTGATTTTTAGTGGCCCCTTCGGTTTTGTCCATCGCATCAAACTTCACCCAAAGCTAAACCCATTTTGCAGACGTCAAAGCACTAAGAAAGAATTATAGTTCGCCAGCTACAGAAGCAAATTTATGTCAGTCAGCTCCCTTGGAACTCTACCGTCCGCTTTCAGTGCATTAACCGCTCTGCTTAGCACATGAAACAAGCAATCTTTCCAACCCAAAGATCTTTTAAAGGCTGTTGATTGGTAGACTTTAACCTCTACCGCTCTATCTTGGTTAATGTATCCATTTAATTGGAACATTGTAAACAAATGGGATTTAGCCTTGCCGTATAGATCAAGAATGGGTGCTTAATGATGCTGCTTTCAGTGGAATGGGCACCTGCAGCTATGAATATTTTTGTTTTTGCTTTTACAGTTTAAAAGAGCTTATATTTTACTGTCCGGCAGCAGTGGCCATTAATTATGTAAAAAAGGAGTGTAAGAGAGGGCATATTTTGCATACATTTACATATTTGACATAGTTATAAAATGTAAATTTGTTGGGTTTTAATTATATCCATTTGTAACAATATTAAAAGGTTTGAACACCCAACAATTAGCTAAAATGTTTAGTGCATTTAAGACCATGGCCCGTGTAGTTATTACATATTATTCAATCATGACCTTTTCACATGGGGTTTCATGAACTAACTATGGACATTCTGTTAATGTTTTTTGCAGGATTAACATCTAGTCAGAACAGTATGCCTTTTGTTGTGCAGGTGTTGATCCTGGGAGAACAGTAAGGTGTGTTCTTGTGGTCACATCACAGCTCCTCTTTGAAAGAATGGGACTGAAAAAGGGTCTTTGTTTCATTTTTTTTCCTTTGAACAAATACAGGATTGGCTCCTCAGCTCATTCACAGGCATATGCGTATGTAATGGGATCCTTTTGCTTCTCTTTTGTATCTCTGTGCATTCACAATGAGATTTCTCTCTCATGCTGCCCTTAGAGACCTAGGTTTAGTCATGGACTTTCTTGTAGCCAGATTATGTAGAATATTTGCTTTGAATGAAGAGCAGGTGGTGGAATTTAAAAGTAGAGGGGGAAAAATTCTTCTGTGCTTGAAAGTCAAATTTGAAAGTTGTGGTCAGGGAAAGGGAACTGATATAGCACAATATGCACATTTTGTTTCGTTTTTTTTAAACCCAGGTCTATTTTTCTTCTTGCGATTTCCACGGTCCCTCAGTCACAATAGCTGACTGTCTTTGGACGTTGTGAGCTGCAGCTGCAGTCATCCCCCTGGGCCTCCAAATCCCTGTCTCCATGCTAAGATAGTGTGAGAATCACACGGTGAATACCTGCAGGCCTAAGGGTCTCCTGGGGTCAGCCCATTATGGCCCATACTCCTTTTAGCGAGCTGTAGAGAGCACTGCTGGCAACTTGAATATTGTATTATAACAAAAATCTAGAACTGTGGTTTTAAATCTTTATTCGGGCGTCCCAGCTGTGCAAGTGTCGTAGTGGTGGTTGGAATCTGTCATTCACAGCGCAAAAGATCTGAGGATTATCACAATAGGCAGAGATTATGTAACACTCCATTTCAGTTTTGAGCACCACAATAAAATAATAATGGGACTCATTTTTTTGAAACTCCAGGAAGGGTGTTTTTGAGGTATATTAAGTTAAAGGCAATGGAGGTAGTTGATAGTGGAGGCTCTACTGAAGATTTATCCAGAAGTATATTGTCTGCTTCAGAGATCAACATAAAGAGGTCAAAGAGTTGACCCTTAGTTTGTTCTAATCTCTGAAAGGATACTGATTGTACCTTTGACTCAGGTTTGTGAGTAATGAGGCTGTCAAAATGAAATGACTGCATGGCATTAACCAAATACTTCAGGATCACTTCAGTTTTGAGCAAATTGATGTCATTCAATGCCAAACTTTTATACCAACGCAGTAAAGGTTAGTGAGACAACAACTGTGCTAGTTCTAAATTCCATCCATCCATCTATTATCAGGGATGAACCCCCAAGACGGGCCAGTTAGTTCCAAAAGCTGGGCTCGGAATTACTGGCCTAAAGTACATTCTGCATGCACATGTTGTCAGTAAATGTAATGAATGTAATGTAAAAGTAGGCATTTAAAAATACTGTTTGAGGATTAGTATCCACCTTCATTTTCATTATTCATTACTGTTTTTAGCAAAGTCAAAGAAAGAGTGCCTACTCTTGAAGTTATCATTTAATAGCCCATTAAATCTGAGATATTATGGAACAGCAGGCAGTTTCCAGAGGTCACTGTAGCCGAGTGAAGGTGAAGATAGAACAAGAACTTTATGAGCATAAAGCTCTGAAGAAAGCACAGTGCTTAAGAGGACATAAATATCCTTCGTAATCACCCAAGTCTAGTTGTTATAATTGAATTCCATACGTGAAAATGCTGATGAAGTATTGCCTGTAGAGTGGGCTGAGCGGGTTAGCGTAAAGCTAACTGGCTCATGCTCCAGTAATGAAAGACCTTGAGGCCTTCACAGAAGGAATTACTAACAACTCAAATATGCAAGCTAAAGAATGTTACTTAAATGCTTATGATCTTAAATGTCCATTTGTAAACTGAAACTGGCATCAAATGCAAATGTAGCACCGCAGCACTGGTTAGAAACTGAACATAAATGAATAGGTTTCTGTATTAAAGATCGCTATGGAATTTTGTGGCTGTACCTGACTTTGTGTAAACAGAATTAGAAAATGTGTACTTCTCAAATTGAACATTTCTCTCATGCAGGTTCACATTTCTTTTGATTGCACACAAGCGTTCAAGCGTCCTTACAATATATATCTTATTTTTCATTGATGTGAATTCATTCTTTTATTTATATCATGTTATTAGCATTTAAGCTATTATTCTGATAATGGTTTGTCATTTCTGTGTATAAGCATCATTGAATGCAGGAACAAAGGTGGCTTGGTACTGATACCAAAACAAATTTGAATGCTACCCAGCTTTTTGCAAAGAGTGGCTTGCTAGGTGTTTTCTGCTTTCTTCCTGATGTCAGTAATAACATTTAAAAAAATGGTTTAATTTCTTGGTTTATATAACAAACCTTCAGAATTACTTTTACAAAGTCTCTGTAACTTAATCGTGTACTTTGGGCTCTGAAGACATAATAGTGTTTCCGAGCTTCACTTTGACATTGAGTCACATCTGCTCCAGTTTGCTGTCTTCGGTTCTGCCAGGGCTCCGTGCAGTAGTAATAACTCTTCTACAAGCAGGAGCTGTTGTCAATGACAGGATGGAATGCTTGCCAACTCCAACCCAAGGCCAGGGTTATGGGAGGTCGTCCAACAGCCGTTTTTCTATGGCGCTGTTCCATCGGGTCACTGCGATGAATCTGATTAAAACCTGACGGGAGTTGCTATAATGTGAAATACGCAGGGCCGTGTCTGAGCCTTGCACTGACAGCTGGGGGAGGATGAGCACTGTTAAAACTTTTAGCCCGTGGCTTCTGCTTGCATTCAAGGCTATTTTCCGAACCCTGTTCTATTAATCCTGTGATAGTTTTCACAGGATACAGCATTTTCTTGCTGTACTTTTTACCCAGGGCAGTAAGCACTGATCAGTGTTATTATATCATGATGTAAATGTACCAGTTTTTACCTAATTCTCATCTTCTACCCTTGAGTATTTAAAAATAAACAGTACCATGCTGATTTTTACTGCATTTTCCTCTGAGCTTCTACAGAAGCATAGGAATGTGGTTTTTATATCCACACTTTAGTGAGCGCAATTAATTTGCATTGAACCTATTTCTGCAGATCTTCTTCCAAGAAAACCTTTAACAGCACCACTTGATACACAGCACAGATAAGAGTTTGCTCTTTTTTTGTTATTTTAATTGACAGTGTTAAAGGTTTTTAGCTCAGTGCCTGGTGACTAAACCAGGAGAGGAACAATGGTACCATTGATCCAGTGTGTGTGCACTGACTTATTGTCCCCTCGACTCGAGAGCTTAACCCCTCAGCCCGACTTGCTTGAGAGAAGGGGCATGTTTTAGGCTTGAGAAGAATGGAAGCCATTGTCAGCTCCTTTTAGGTGGATAAGTGCCTGCAGTGCACTTTTTCTGCACCTTTTTCCTACTCCATTTCTCTTTTGTAGACAGTCTGTGGTGGCCAGTACCACAGAAGTTTTTTTTTTTTTATTGAATGAGAGTTTAGTATCTTTGGACTGCCCTGCAGTATATTATTAAATCATGCCACTCTACCGTTCGGAAAATACACTGATGTGTGAGAGGTACAGGCAACCGAACTGGATTTGTTAGCTCTAATGCTAGTATTATTGATAGCAAAGGACTTGCAGGGAAACCTCTGCATGGCCTTTGGATATTTATTCACAGAAAAATGTCCAATGTACATAGGCTGAATGCAGGGCTGGACAAAATAAATGGAAAATGGCATTCAAAGAGATGGAGCTTGCCCCAGCACACCTTGTGAAATGCTTTGTTTTGAGGTATGCTTGTACTTTCTGGTTTGGATCAGAAAATCGCTAGTGCCTCTTCATATTTTCTTTTCTTTCTGTAAGCTACTTCAGCATCTAGAATGGTGGCATGGCGAATCACAATGACGAGCAATGCTCTTCAAAACAAAGGAGAAATTTAAGAGCACGATGTCCAACTGAGCAGTGGGATTCAGAGGTATTCTACAAAGCTGCTGTACCAAATGTTGGTCTCTGTGGATTTCACTTTCATGGAACCACTTAAGACTTGATGGAATTTTCATGTAGGGACTGAATCGAACTGGAATTGTACTACATTTTAACATTATCTGTCTAAAAAATTTTTTAAACATCAGCTTCAATAGAGAACCTCAGTGAGAAATGCTGAATACCAGAGTGGTTGACATGGTTACCCCACACATGGGAAAGTCGAGGTTTGATTCCTTGTCTAGGGTAGAGCATCATTGCTTTAGGCTGCCATTAAGGGTCTTTGGGGATAAGTACTAACGCAGCTAGCCTTTTGAGTTACTCTTGATAGGAGTGTTTTCTAAATACATAAATGAAAGCTGGCTGTCATGGTAAGTAACATTTTAAAGAGCAAGCAGAGCTAACCTTGCATTAACGTTCTGGCAGTGAGTCACTCCGTGTTGGAAATAACAAGCCAAACCAGCTGTGATGAGTTACATTTTTCATTCTGAAGTGCTTTAACTGAGATATTTTGCTTGTAAATTAATGGTATTTGTTCTTCATTTCAATACAAATTTAATAAAGAAACGACGCCTTGTTTTAAAACCTATATAAAACATTTTGATGTAAAAATCTTAAAAACAGAACAATAAATCAGGAAAAAAGAAAATGGAAGCTGTAAGGGCCTGCAAAAGCCCAACAAAACCCGACCAGTGAGAATAATAGTTCAGTTCCTGAAGGTTCTTCTCTTCATCCTGGCTACTGGCATGACCTGTCACTAACGTTCCTACACTAATGTGTCTTGGTCAGAGGGGGCTGTGGCTGTGAGCGTGTAGCATTAATATTAATACCAGGGACACAGTTTGAGATCAAGCCTTTGTGAATGCGGAGAAGGGCTGAACAGAAGGCATCGCCATGGGTGTGTGACTACCCCATCGGTAGCATCTTTCTCCAGGAGGGAGAATTCATGAGGCACCAATGTAGTCCACACGCTACAAAGGATCTAATCTGTATTCACGTAGGGAGTTTATTAGTTTATTAGAATATCATTAGTCATGATAGGTTTTGAACAGGAATGTATGGCCGTACAGACTGAAACCAGGTTCTGGAACGTATTCCTTTGTGTTGTGTTCACACTGCCTTCAATGTGATGCTTTTATAATCCTCACACAACAGCTAGCACCATGTGACCAGTCTGCATGGCATTTTATCTGTGATCTCCCTCACTTCTTAAAGACCCTAAAATTCACTTCCATTCATGATACACCCTGTTTATACATGGTCATTTCATGTGGTGAGTATCTGGATTGTGAGATTTAGCCATGTGTGTTCACGCTTGGTAGTCAAACCCGTCTCCAATCGGCCAGACTGATGTCCTATTGCTATGTGGCAGGTAATATGCAAATCAGCTTGTGTACGAAAGCTAATAATGCGTGTGTTTGTCTGTGTGTATTACCTGCTATGGACACCCTGTGTTTGTCTGCCATTCGCCCTCTGATCCCTGGAGCTTCAGGGCTCCCTGCCACCCTGGTAAATTAATGTAAAGGCCCCTTGCAGTCTCACATGAACACACCACAGCACACAGAGTGAACAATGTGAAATTATTTCTCTGTATTTAACCCAATCACCAGTTGACGCAGGGGGCTGCCACCAACGAGGGACATCGGTGGGCAGTGTGTGAGGACGGTAGCTTGCTCAAGGGTACCTCAGTAATGACACTAGCAGTCCTGGGATTCAAACCCTGAACCTTCTGATTACAGGGACAAAGCCCTAACCACAACCACCCAATCACTAAGCCACCCAAGGGACATTTGGAGAATTTGGGGGACAGGACTACACCTTGACATCTTCAGCAAGGTTCCCCTCCAGTGTGTGCAGTGTATCAGGGTTCATAATCTAACAGCTCTCAGACTTTGATATGGGAGGTAAAATGAGATGTGTGCTGTTAGCTTCATTTTTATGGGCAGGTAATGCACAAATTCACTGAATCTACTCAACATTCAGCTACAAGCTATTTCTCTGTCTTCATTTGGAAAGTGAGGCAGTTTGCCATGGATTCTGGCCTCTGTTCTCTAGCTAATGATAGTGTAGCACAGTGAGCCCGGCGACTGAACAGGGACTACCGCCAACAAAGAGAGCTTTTTGCTGACAACCCCCTCATAAGCCTGGCTGCTTTCCCTGCTCTCATATTCTCATTTTGTGTTTCCTCTTCTCATTTATATCTATCTCCTCTACCCACTCACAAAGCCCTCGCTCTTGTCATTGTATTCTCCAGCATTGTCATTGGACAAAATTCATAAGATTCTCATGCCGCCAGTGGACTCTACAGCTCCATGTGCTCAAGTGTTTTCGTATTTTTAGACCATAGAGGCGTAACAATACACGTATAATAAGGTGTGATATATATATATACACGTTTGGATTTTGAATCTGATTGAATTGGACTTGGCTTTAAAAATACAACCTCTTGAAATGAATAACTGAAAAAACATAATTTGAGAGTGCATGGATAACACTCCCCCCCCACCCCATTTAATATCAGCAGGATGCATATAGATGCTTAGTGAGGATCCTTGACTGGTTTCCACATGGGAGAGCAAATGAGAGACCCTCAGAGGAGACAGATGGGTCTATAAATGTAAAATTTCAGTAAATTTTGTTCAACTATTTTTGAAATCGTCACACCCTTCCTGAGGGTGGTCTTGAAGAGGCCCTCAAAAACATCAGGTTCTCTGTAATCTTGACTATTGTGAAGACTTTAATAACGTCCCACCACCTGCCAGCAAAACTACCCGCTTAACTATCGAATACACGTCATCCGAAGCAAAGAAGGCACTTTATGAATGTACCAATTAACTTGTGTTGCACAAGATTGCAGTTCACAATGACTAACACTAATTGAAATTAAATGTGCTCCCAGAAAGCTCCACATTTAGAATCCATCGTCTTGAAGCAGTCGTGAAAGTCGTAGTGGTAGTCACACGTTTATGCTGAAATATAAAGCACATGCAAAATCCATCTTCAGTAAACCCTCGAGTGGAAGGACCCAGCAAGTGACCTCCTCGCCGGGCAAAAGCAGTGTGGATTTTCATTGTCCTCTGGTTCTTTGTCCTTCTGCCTCCCACATGGTTTGCAGTAGAATTCTAAAGGTCATCTCTCCTTTTGAGTTCCCTCCATTAAAATGAGCCGTCGCTGAGTTGAATATCAGCCTTGGTAGCTGGGGGAGTTTCTCTTAGAGTGTAGCAGTAACTAATGGTGAGACCTGGGCTTTGTGCACTAAACGAGACGAGCAACTTGTCAAGAAAGCTCCTCCCAGCTAAGAGCGCACTAAGTCAGGGCGACTATCGAGGCAGACAGCCAGAAATGAATTATTCACAATCTTCTATATCACGACAGTCTCATCTTCATTGCTGGCCATAGGCTCGCCGCATCTTGATTTCTGGCTGTTCCGCATTCATAAACAACAGAACATCTGGAGCCTGCCATCAGTAAGCAATTGGAGTAATTTAAGCTGCAGCTGTTTCACATTCTCACAAGAGATTAGGCCATATAGGAACAGAAAATTCTCTTCTTTGGCTCTCAGCTGGGGAAAATGATTTTGCACAGTGCTGTATTATGAAAGATTTACAAATTGTTTTATGCCTTTCAACATTTCAGTCTGCAGTTATTTTGAGCCAAAAGTATACTTTAAAGCAGCAAAAGATGTGGTTATTCTATAAAATGGGTTGTGAGTTGCTCTTGAAAACTCACTTCTGGCTGTTGGATTTGAGCTTATGTTGTTTCTTGGTGACCAATTGCCAAGCTTTGGAGCGCGAGTGCTTACCTCCATCCATCAACGACTATTTTGTCCACAGGTATTTCTTTCAAACGCAACTCACGATTCCTGCTTATGTTCTATGTTAAAAGAACAGAGTGCATCAGTGAAATTGGTTAGTGCTGAACGATTTGAAACAAATGCCTGCAGATGCAGCAGGTGTACCTGAGCTTTACCTAACGTCCAGAACTGTGGATCTCTTCCTAACTATTTCTGTTAGGGCCCACATGTAACCTTTTATTATTTTTTGCTGAGATCTGTTAATGATATTTGTGTGCTTTCAACCACCACTTATGCTTTAGATTTAAACATCAGGGGCAGGAATCTCTAGGCACCTCATAATTTGATGTGTTTTCAGCTCAGTGTGCCAAGACATGGTTATGAAATTATTCTCAATGCTTCTCTAGTTTTGACTTCTATTGCCTACATACTGTTTGCACGTGTGCCATGAACATGCACTGTTGGCTCAGATACATTTGACTATAGCTCACAGTGTTTGTTTCAGAACAACAGTGAAGAGCCCCAGAAAGAGCCCAGCAACCTATCACACAAAAGACGTCCAAGCCAAAGGAAGTCATGAATTATCTGTATTGTTTTCTACAGGTTTAAAAGGCTTTTGCCATACAACAGAGCATGTAAACACAGGGATTCTGATTTATTAGAAGCCATATTCAAATAAGAGCGACACTTTTCATGACATCTTAACCATCTGTGGCATGTAACACATATTTCACCCTAGTTTTTGGGAGCTTGGGGCTCCTTGATCATATATCAATCATAAAATGGGCCACCCCCCACCAGATTTTGGTTTATTGCCACAAGATGCTTTAAAACAGCAAGTATTATTAAGTGGAATGAGGAACAAACAAACAATAAATACCTTATAAGACATTTTATTTCAACAACAATTTCAAGTTTTATGTCAACAAACATCTGTCACAAATGTTTTAGCAATCCAGCCAAGGTCTGTATTATTCTGTATGAAACTTGAGGAAGCAGTTGCTGGTGGATGTGAAACACAGGTGGACGTCACATTTTGGCACTTGACTTTAGGTGTACCTTTGCATCCTGGAATCTTGCATCTCCCTTTCTTTTCATCCATGTCCATCCAGTGGCATCTAGACGCACATCAGGGACTGGACTAGGCCCTCTTCTCCACTGATGTTTGTTGAAATAAAACTTCTCCTAATGTATTTACTTTTTGTTTGCTCTTCATTCCACTTACGTAATATAAAAAACCTTGGCATTGTAGCACAATTGTAGCATCTTGTTGCCGTGAGGCAACAAACGTTACTGCAAAATGTTGGCCAGAGGCATCAAATGTAAAACTAAAATTTTAGTATATAAAGACAAAATGTGTCTTCGCTCAATCAACTATGTGTCTTCACGTATTCAATATACACATTTTTTCAATTTATACATGTTAAAAAATTACATTTATCTTACCTTCTATTAGCAGCGTGTCCAACCCAGCTGTGGTCTCATAAAGGACGGTACCACTCCTAGAGGAAAGGTCAAACCTGCGCTCACCTCAAGTTTAATTGGTTCCAGACTTATCATCACATCTTTATTGTGATATTTTATGAAAAAAAAAAAATAGGGCCAGTGTATGGGCCTAAATAATGGCAACACCATGCCATAGAAAGCTAAACTGATTGTTGAGAAAAGAGGAACCCATTCTTAAAAAAGGTCATGTTTGCTGTGTTTTCAGGTCATGAACAAAATGTATGACTAATCTGTGACTGCAGCCATGTGTGTGTTATCCTCCTTCTAGCCAGCCAGTGCTGAAGTATTTTATAAAGTCTGTCTGTGCCTAAGTTTATTTAACAGTAGGGGAAACCTAGAGCCATATAAAAACGATTAAGATGTTTTGTGGATCCATTTTTAATCTTTCCAGAAACAAACACATTGCATCTAAAAATTGATTATTTTCCTCATCCCTATAAACAGCCCATATTTGTTCGCAGCCTGTTCTGATGAGCTTTTTTTGCATCATGAGTTTTATATATGAGCCTTATGAACTGGGGAATGATCTGTACATTTGGACAATAAACTTGTTCATTAAAACAAACAAAAAAACATTTTTCAGGAGCAAAGGCCCTTGAAATTGATGCGTAATCATTAATATTTTGACCAGGTTTGTCTGCATAGCACATCATTGAGTCATATAACAACAATTCCAGTCAACACACACACACATACACACACACACACACACACACACTCGATGGCCATCCTCCTCCTACGTCTCTGCTCTCTCCAGCTGTTTTGTTAATTGGTTTTTCCTGCTGCCCATAAAGAAAAGTAATAAGACTCTGGTTGGTATGAGCAGACCCCTCCAGCAGCTACTTGGTGGGGAAAAACTTCATTTTCCTCACTATTCCATTTAATTCCTCAGCTCACTGACTCCATCAAGAATCCAATTCACACTGTTTTCCCTACCTCTCCAACCTCATTATCTATACCCTTTTCCTACGCACTTCTTAACATTAAGCCATCTTCTTCTCTTTGTAGCTTCTGCTATCAGTCAGAGCTGTGGTTTAATTGGAGGAGTGCACTGCTCGGTTGTTAGATGCACGAATACATGCACAGATCGGTGATGATGATTCCTAACGCTGACAACAGATGTTTGCACCCAAGCTTATTTAACCTAACATGTTTGCAGGGGCTTATTTAACATAAAGTTTTTCTTAGATGAACTCCTGCTCTGGCTGCAGATCGCCTGGGGGGCGTCTCCCTCGAGTCCTGACTTGACCCCCCCGAGCCCTGTGCCGGGACTTATTGGCAGCAAGTAGCCTTTTACAGAGCCTGAACCCCATTAAAAGCCTGTGTTGACAGATCACACATTAGATGCAAACTGTTTCATAATGAGTCACTAATGACAGACTGATGAAGTCAAAGTGACAAGGTCTATGTGTAATTAGCGTAACAGCAGCAAGATCCTCAGATTGTAGATCCCTCCCCCCGAGCCGAATGGAGAAGTTAGATGTTTTATCTGTAAAGTGAAAGGAGATTTCCTCTCAGTCTAAATGTAATGACGGCAAAAGTGCTGCATATTGTCTCCTGGATCTTTTTGGGTGCCTTTTCTTGCAAGTTTTTTTTTTTCTTCCCCAACAGAGCAAATCTAATTTAACAATGTCTGCGGGATACAGTACAATGTTTGATCATCCGTGTGTGTGTGTGTGTGTGTGTGTGTGTGTGTTTGTGCGTGCGTATGTGTGTGTGTGTGTTCAGTGGTATCCATAGCAACCAGGGAACTTTGTCTTGGTGCCATTTCTGAATGACCTGCTGTGTTAGTTTTGGAGCGAAGACCCCAGTCTGGCATTTTAGACCGTGCTTTAAAATATTTCAAGGATTTGAAGAATGTACCAGCAGAGGAGGAGTTCTGGCCAACTGTGGCCATATGGTTGCACCACATGTTCCGATGTAGGGTGTCTTTATCATTTATGTGAAATTGTGCTCTGTTGAAAAATCATTTCATTGATTTTTAACCTTCCCCAGCTCACCTGTTTTTCTGCTCGGTTGACTGATTATGCCTTCATTCGAGACAGAAATGGGTCATAAAATGATTAATTCAGCAGGGCTCGTACCTGCGGCCTGTTTGTAGTACATGTTTGCTTTCTCTTTTGCTGTGGTACTTCAACTGCAACACGTCAAATTACCACAGGCTTCAGTAAACGTGTGAAGTTCATGTGGTTTGGGGCTTTGATGCTCAAACATTCAATAACATTCAAGTAATGTTATTGATTCAGTCAGTTAGTGTCTTGTATTGTCTTCTTCAGTGAGAGCATATTTGGAGTGATGTTATTCCTTATACTGTCATATTACATTCAGTACTCTGAAAAAAGGGAAGAACGTTTATTTTCCCAACATCCTATCATTGGCAAAATTCCAGAAGAGATCTAGAGATCCTCCCTTTTTTCACATGTGCTCCCTTCCTCCTCTCTTTTCCCATGATCTGGCGCATTAAAAAGGCAGGCTTTGCCCCAGTTTGACAAACTGACAAGTGAACAGCTTCAGCTGGGGAGATAAAAAACGGAATCTGGTGTCGATTGCGTTAAGCCAACATGCTGACGAACATATATTTCAGAATTTTAGCTTACAGAGAATAAGGGAAAGACAGATATCGAGATGCAGGCATATTCTGACCTGCAGACACGTCACGGAGCAAAGTTACGCATAAAAGATGTTGTTGGAACGTCTTTTGAAGGTGTCCCCTGAGAGATATCGTTTTTTAAATAACCTTTAAAATAAATATTATAAATAAATAAATATTTGGACAGTACATAATGACAGCAAGAG
>JBBPDH010000104.1:31293121-31304641 GCA_037974565.1 Clupeocharax schoutedeni
TATCGTTTTTTAAATAACCTTTAAAATAAATATTATAAATAAATAAATATTTGGACAGTACATAATGACAGCAAGAGGTGCATTTATGCAGGCAACTGTTCCACGACTGATTTTGGCAACTTTCACCGATTTCCTTCACCCGTATTCACAGACATTGAACATCCGCTAATGAGGTTTTTTTGAAATATTCTGGATTCAAGATTTTACTTGTCACATACATAGTTATATAAGTATAGCATGTAGTAAAATGAGCCCTGGGGTCGACTCTTAAGACTGTGCTCTAAGGTTTCAGTTAAATTCAAGAGATATTTGGAAAAGCTAACCTATGGCAATAAAAACAAATAAAGAAAACATATATTACAGCAATACACACAGAAGCAAGACCTATAAATGCAGATATTTGTGAGGCGGAATTGCGCAGTCGTAATCAGACATCTGAAGACTGAACCTGATTTACACTCATGCAGACATACAGAGATGGTCCTGGACCCACTTATGCAATATAGACATAATCAGTGCATCTGGCAGATGTCTCGTGTTTGCGGAGACACATGGTGAAAGAAGGAGAGAGATAATGAGATTAAGTGGGCAGATGTAAAGACACTTGCAGGAAATGTCACAGATACACCTGCATGTCATGCCTGTCATGGCAAAACCTCATATCTCAAAAACGCCAGCTTTACAGACGAGTGATCATCTAAAGATATTTTCATTTTGGATTAGTTTTGGTGACCTTCTCATCAATGTCCATTTTCTCAGTCAAGTCCAAATCCAGCCACTGGTATTCAACCAGTCATGCTATACCACCAGCGTTGGCATTCCGAGTGGAGTGAAGCACCACTGTACAGCTCAACACGCTTGGAGGAGAACACTTAGTCCTACTTTTTGCTACGTCAGCTAACAGACACCTGGATTAGCTACCATAGATGGGAGATAAGGGAAGGGCATCCTACCCACTCAAAGAAAGTGAGGCCAATTGTGCTGCCTTGGCTGACATCAGGTTTTGATGTGAAATCAAAGTTAAAGGAAAGAGACATTTTTCCTGTCAGTCTGTAGGTTTGTTCCCAGCACTCTTTCTGCTTTTGATAAACTTGTCTGTGTGTGTCCATGGCCATTGAAACATCACTGGATTCTCCTCCCACAGCACTCCCAGGGTGCAAACCATTCATTAAGTCATCAAAACTGCTCCAATTCAATGGAAATAAATGTAACGTTTCCTTATGCATGAAAGGAAAAGGACAAAATGTGCGCTCATACGTGAAATGAAATTGAGTTGAAATAAAGTGAAATGCGTAAAGTGTCCAGTTTGAAGCGTCTGGACCGGCCCGCTCCTGTGGCTGTGAGGACCAGGCTTCATTGCTCCCTCTGGCATCTCCTAGGCTGACCTTCACTAAAGTGGATGACTTAATGGGCTGTGAAGGACTCTAGTCTAAGATGGAAGGAAGTGAGAAAGCGTTAAGTTGGCTGTGCTGTGTATTTATCAAGAGCTATGAACCTTGAAACTGAAAGCAAGTCAACCCGCTGCAGCTTTGGGGCTTAGTCTGTAATTCTGTCTTCATAATTCTGTCTAAAATAAAATGCTTAAAATGTCCCAGCTTAAGTTAATGTAGTGGAATGAATGGAAACACGGTTTTGTGTAATGAAAACGTAATTTCTTCCAGTCCTTCTTTTTTTCCAGAGGTCTGTTTGGAATTTGAGGAATTAGTCTATGATTATAATGTTATATCATATGGCCATCTATATTTAATTTAGGACTCTAAGAAATAATGTACTTCACTGTTTCCATTTATGCAGCTCACTTTACTTAGGGCACCTGAATTCGTTGGCCTTGGCTGATTCGTTGGTCGTATGCAGAAACTGTGCGTGTCGAGAATTTGAACCTTTCAGCCATGCAATATTTAAGCCCATACTGAGTTCTGACTCTGTGGTAATAATTGCACATTAATAAATTATTTAGCAGCGTTTGGAGAGGGTTCTCAGTGTCTCTTGGAGAATAGACTATTATGTACTGCCCCAATAGCCATGTATTAGCCACTGGTTTCTAATCAGCTGGATTGCCAGCATTGTGTCAGCATAATTGGACTGAACTGATAGATCTGTAACAATGCAATCAACTCACGATTCAATTCAGTGGACAATTCAGGGCTCATGGTTCAGTACACTCATGAAATGCTCAAAAAAATAAGACTGAAAACAATATTCTAACAATATTTAGAATGAAATTGGAAAAATACTGCACTGGATTCTGTTCTGGCACAATTTATTCAATTTATTAAAGCTGGTATTTTGATGCAACCGAATGTATGAGAAGTTGATTAGGGTTTAGGATGTGCTTATATTGTACATGGATTTCTGCTGTTAAAGAACAATACAAGTATTATAGTCTAGGTTTGTGATTTATCTCCAATCTTTTTTACTCACTGTCTGGTTTTTATATATTGTATGCATTTCAGTTAGGCTGGACAATTGTTCCTCACCACACTGGCTGTTGATGAACAGTTGGTATAAGGCCATATAACTACAGTAAGCAGAACCGTTTTTATCTTTGACACTAAAATACAGTGACACTGATACCAGAGTCAGACTTGTCAAGGTTGTGTCTGACATATGGATTCTCCACTGGGGGAGCAGGCTTAAGCCTTCAGCCATATGGATACTGTATTTGATCAGAAACCATACAGAATTTGTGACCGTTGAACCAACAGATCAAAGCACAATTGACAATGGTATAACAGTAGAGTACAGAGATGTACACAAGTCATTTTTTACCAAGTCCAAGTCAAGTCTCAATTCTTTGTGCTGGAGTCCAAGTCTAGTCTCAAGTCTTTGAGTGAACATTTAGAAGATATGCTAATTGGCTACGCCCAGTGATTACAGTTGGCTGTTGTTTAGCAGGGGGCTGGACTGCGTGCTGTGATCTGCCCACACCAGCATGGAGGATTGCTTTGAATGATCTTAAATCTAAATATTAAATATAAAACATACATCTGGCACTCTAAATGTGAAACTCCACGGTTAGATGGGGCTCGGTGACCCCTTTCCAACGACCGCTCAAAAACCGTAATTAGCTGAAAATCTTTCATCTCGGACAAAAGGGACACCGGGTTGAGGTGAGCAGTCATCGGGTCGTTGGGAAGAGTGCAGGATCTAAATAGATAATTCCATGAAATGAACATGCTTTACGAGTTATGACTCACAAGTCACAGCACCCGAGTCCGAGTCAAGTCTCGAGTCATTGAGGGCAAGTCTAATGTCAAGTCTTTGTGTGACTTAAGTGCGACTTAAGTCCGAGTCTCAGACTCGAGTCCCCATTTCTGGTAGAGCATATGAGGGCCTTCCAGCTTTTTTCACAAACGTTCAGTGTAGTTTCAGGAGCTTTTGCCCTCTAATGATTGTTAGAACACCAGTAAGATGTTTTTTTTGTTTACATGCATTTGCTTCAGCCAGACAGAAAACAGATGAATAATAAAACTATGGCAAGTAGCTGGAGCTGGGGTATATAATTACGATTAGCTCAAATAATAATGATCAGGTATTTGTGTAATAGTTGTGACAGAGTTAGTCCTATGCAGTTTGAGCAGTTACTATACACTGGTTAATGTTCACAGGCTCTCTATAACAGATTGGACTTTTGCGTCTGTTCAGTGCGCGAAAGTACGATATCTATAATGTCCTCAGAGAAGCCTATTGTCAAGTAATTTATCGCAATGACATGAAATATTGACCACCCCTAGCACCCACATACAGACTTTTTGAGGTCAAGGGGTTACAAGCATGTCTGTTCTTGGCTGAGTAGTCGTGTAACCCCGTTGTTAGTTTGCCCCACAAGAACAGTCTTTGCTCCCAAATCAAAGTGTGCTCCAGCTCACGATTTCACAGCAGGGTGAAGCACAACTTCTAAAACTGGACTGGGACCAGGGCCAGGCTCGCAGTGCACCCACGGGCTGGTGAAAGGAGGCTGACTGCCCACAGGCTCGGCTGGAGCTGCGTAATAAGGGCCTCTTCAGACGCTGGTCATGCCGTGGAGCCTCTCGGTTCTCATTAAGAGACCTGTCAGTCAGCACACTGCTGGACCTGTGCATGCTGGAGTGGGAGCTTACTCCACCATCACGGCCACATAATGACGCCCCGCATCATGAAGTGGGAAGAGGAATTAATGAATTGCAAATGTCTCCAAATTAATATGTTTAAAGGGGTGCAGCCGCCATCCATAAATCTTCCGCTTCTGTGGCAGCGAGTAATTGCACCTCTTTTGCCCCCATTATTTAAGGTCGTATGGACGTGGGGGCATGAATATGGATCAAATCACAATATGGCTGAACCTTGCACCCTCTTGACTGACAGACATGACTTGTGTATTGAAATGCTTCTCTTGACGCATGTTTTCGTTCACTTTCAGCAGCCGTGCGCACTGCGCTTGTAATGAAGTGGCTGTTGATAGGGAGCACACTTGGTTTGGCACAACAGACTGGACACAGACTTCGAATTAATGGTTTATATGGTTTTCTTGCCATGTAGTCACAAAATATTCAATGTGTGATACACAGAAGGAAGATTTATAATTTAAAATTCATTGATGACCAGGGTTGGATTTAGACACCCACGGGTCTCTGAGTGTTGATGCTCCAAGGCCTCCTAACTCCCTTCTTTCACTGGAGTAATTCCCCGCAATACATTCGCACACATGCATGATTTGAACAACTGGTGTGTTATAATAAATCAGCTCTTTTGAAATGAAATGTTATTTTAGGGTCAGCACATGTATTTTTTTTTGCTGATCACTTAGTTTATTGCAAAAAATGTAATCTAAATGAAGAATGCATCAATACATCTGTGGAAAATCCACTTGGTGCCAAAATCACGACAGATGGAGCTTAGCTAAATGTAATCGACCAGGCAGTCAAACATGTTTAGCAGGCTGAATGTATTGTCAGTGTACGGCAGTGGTGTAACAGCATTCTGGTTTCACATGTTTGTGCAACTTATTACGAAAAAATGAAGAATAGAGCGTAAGCCACTTGAGGCAAAACAATAACATAAACCCAACCAGTCCAGCAAACACTTCACTGTAGACATGCATCGACGCACAGCTTTTACCTGGACTGGACAATGAAGGCTTAAAACAGGACAGCTGGGAAATGCACAACAAGGTCTCGGAAAAACAACAGAAAAAAACAGTTATCCTGAACTAAAGATAAAAATTAAAAAAGGTTCATGGGTCTTTATCTTACCTTTATGTGCCGATATGGATGTTTGCTTTGATTTTTTCGTGATTTTAGTACAAGAGAATTCATGAATCACTGGTGGAAGAAAGATGAGCAACTTCTTTTCAAACATAAGCTAAAAAACATTTTTTTAAATAGGTAGAAGACACTAATCTGTCTGGATCTGAAGCTGTAGCCTATTGTTAAAGCTTTATTGAGATTATGGTGAATAGCAGTGGATATGAAGCTGTGATTAGAGACCTAGACATGCAGTTGACTTGTATACTTCACCCGCATGTGGTTTTTAAATAGAAAATTCAGCCTTTATAACAGCAAAACTATAATTGGCACAACCTTTAATGGTAATAGTACATTAAGTATATGATACTGATTTCAACTGTTTCTTTTATAATCAAGCTAAGGCTAATCCTACGTTGTTTACAGCATGCTTGGTTTTGATTGGCTGCAGTAGGCTGGCTTGCTTGCGATGATTTGAATTGGAAACTCATTGATAATATAGTGACACTAACAAAACCAATGTGTTTTGGTGTAAATATCCATTTGAAGAAAACAAAAGAATAAGCATAAGACAAAACAATAACAAAAACCCAACCAGCCCAACAAATACTGCAACTCCCTTCACTGTAGACATGCATCCACAGCTTTTACTTGGGCTGGCCAATGAAGGCTTAAAACAGAACAGCTGGGAAACACACAACAAGGTCTAGGAAAAACAACAGAAACTCATTATTAATATACTGACACTAACAAAAACAATGTTGTTCAGTGTAAATATCCAGATTGTGACAAAAACGTAACTACAGTCTGTGTTTTTGGCAAAATTCTGTAAAGCTTGTCTGTGTGCGCATTAGCTAGAACATTTTGTGGGCCAAACACAGATGGATCTGTTCTTTGGTATAGGGGGCATTTGGCTGACGCCCTTATCCAGGGCAACTTACCATTATTCATTACAGGGACAGTCCCCCTGTTTAATGCCTCTCTGATTTCTCCATTTCTCAAGTCTAAAAATATACACTCTCTTTTTATGCAAGTCTTTATTCCTTACCCAGCCCAACCGTCTGTCAGTGGATAGAATTTAAAGTCTTTATCACACTGAGAATAAACCATTCTGCAGCGGTTATGGCCCTGAAACGAGACATCCATGCTCGAGTGATGTGATGGGAAAAGTCTCCGTTTTAAACATAAAGCAAAAGGCTGACGTTCAAGGTCTCGTTCACAATCAAGGGAACATTTTTTTTCTTTTTCTTTTCTTTTATTTACAGCAAAACAAAGTCAGTAGCAGTCATTAACCTAGCCTTTGCTGTGTGTGCGTGTGTGCGTGCGTGTGTGCGTGCGTGTGTGCGTGCGTGTGTGCGTGCGTGTGTGCGTGCGTGTGTGCGTGTGTGTGTGTTTGAGAGGGAGCAAGTGAGCGAGCGAGAGCAGGAGAGAAAGGGCAAGAGAGAGTTTGTGTGTGTGGGGGTGTGTCTAAACAGGAATCAAGCTAATCTTTCTTTCTGCTTCTGTAGGTGATGCCCTAGTCTGGGTCGCTGCTTCCTGGAACAGAGAAGGTAAGGCTCAAGAAAACATCTTCACTCTTTCTTTCAATGGGAATAAAGCCAGTTCTACCCTGCTGAGTAAATTCTGTGATCTGAGGGGGAAAATGCTGCTGTTTTGAAAAAGGAGAGGGGTTTTAGTGCTCAGTCAGTGTTTGAGGATGCTGAGATATGCTTACAGATTATACCACTCCATGCATTTCCACAGGGGAGCTATAACAGAACAGATATCTGTAGGACTTCAGTAGACTGGCATTGAAACTAGAGAAAAAAACTTCTTGGTGATTCTTGTCTTTTGCTTTCTAACTGTTCATCACATCACATTTGTTTTTTTTTTTTTGTTTTTTTGCTTTAATAACCTGTCGTCCCTTAAGCAAAACATTGAAGAAAACCCAGTCCACAGCTTTTGATGGAGCTACTGCTTATTTCAAATAGTTGTTGCTTTGTGAGGTCTTGTATTTTTCCACAGCAGGCTTGTGCTTCGAGCTTGCTGAGGGTTCCTGATGGGTCATGGCCATAGACAACAAAGTTTGTTCATCTTAACCTCCTGATAAGAAGCGTATTTGTTGGTGCAGCATTGCTGGGTTTAGGAGGCTGTGGGGACGGGAGCTGGCTGGTAGGCTTGGTGAGAGGATCAGTGAGGAAAGGAAATGACTTTCTGTGTTTGCCACTGAGCTCTTGTGTGAATTTTAAGATGTGTTTCAGGAAAGCGCTTAGGATCCGGGCCCTCGGAGCTAGTGTCAGCTCCTGCTGCCAGGCTTGTGTCAGCATTAAGCTCGCGCTACTTAATACATACATCACAAGCTCTAATACATCATAGGTCTAGCTCATCAGCACTGCGAGCTCTTAGATCATGAGCTGGGGAGAACTCGGCCTCATTAAAATGGATGGAACAGAACATGTTTGTTTCTGCACCCAGAGAAAAAGCTACAGAGAGTAATGAAAGATGCAAGCAGAATAAATTCTAAGTGCTTCTTCTAAATCTAGAGACCCCCACCCCCCCACACCCCTTTTCCTCGCTCTGTCTCACTCACTCTTTTCTATCCATCTCCAGTCCTGAGAGCTGTGCATCTGAGACTGAGGTGTATTTTCACCTGAAAAGAAAACAAGTATTAATCAGAGAGCAAGTCAACAAGCTTTTAATAACAGTTTGCTTTTTATTATTATTTGAGTTACGCTTGGGGATGAGGATTGAAGCCAGAAAATTGTATTGTCTTCTTTAAGGCTATCATAATTAAATTAGATCTTCATTTATGACCAAGCCTATGCCATTTATTTTACCTTCACGCTGAATAGCCAATGGGAAGACTGCATTTAGTAGATTAAACTGGTCTCTTGCAGTCAGAAACAGAGTCTGATGGACACTTAATTAATGAATTCTGTCTTCTTTTTTTTGTTGTATCCCACTGTTCTTTCAATTATATCGTATTTTTTTTTTATTGTTTGGCTTGATGAATTGATTATTGATTAAAACAAATCTGCAAATTATTGATTTAATCTGTAATAGGGATAAAACGATCATAATCTTTTGTACCTAAATCCACTTTAAAACGAAAAATTTTCAGCTTTTATGGCTGTTTTGTTTTATTAGCTTTTTTTCAAACCTCACATTGTGGGCTTGAAACACCCAAGTACATTTCAAGCTAAAGATTGTGAATACAGATACAGATATACTCAGTAGGTAGAGCCTAGTTTTCTTCATGTTTGCTGTGGCACAGAGATGAGTTTCTGTCTCTTTTACTGTTGCTGCTGTGCCCATATGTGCAGGGTACTTGGTCTCAGTGGGGGTGGGAGGGGTTTTTGGCAGCCCTTCGAACTCTGTTTGTGTGTGGTGAATGACCTGACAGCACTTCCAGGTTCCCTGTGTGACCCTTTTCACATCACACTTTTTTTATATATATATATATATATCGCCTCTGGAGGAAATCCAGCATGGCTTCTCTGAGCTGAAGCAGAAAAAAATGATGGTTCTTCTGGGTTTATACACATTTCACAATTTTCCCATTGCTTCACTCTGCCCACATTCAAATGGGGAGGAAGGATGCAGAACATCTGGGCGTCTGGATGTGTATGAGAGTGTATGCGTGAGTGTGTGTTGTTTGGTATCAAGAAGCTTGCGAGGGAAAAGCGCTAAACCCTCGCTGTGTTGCCTTGATGCTGTCCTTTTAATTGTGATGATTTCGCGTGGGTGGCGAGATGCAGCATTTGTGTGGATTCGAAATCACCTGGTATATTAGAACTGAATGCCATTTCTCTAAGCTGTGGCTGGACAGGGTGTTTCTTATCAGCTCCTTTGTTAATATTAAGCAATGAATTAGTCATCAGTGTAATTTTTTTTCCTTTTTGAATGGCATTTCTACAGAGTGCTCTTTGTGTGTGTTGGAAAAGACTAAAGCATCTAATTTGACTTTGACTACCGCCAGTCAGTTCAATTAGTCGTGCTGGTATCACTATTTCTGTTTTTTTCCCTTCTCAGCAGAAACAATAGTCCGGGATTGAACGTCAGCAGGTTAAAAATAGCACCGAGGTGTTTTGCATGGATCTCTCTTCCATCAGGGATGTGCTTGATGGGAGTCCATTTGTAGCTCTCACAGTCTAAGCAGTGTGGTCTATAACACTTAACTGTGCTTGCGCTTCATGATTCGCAAAGATCTGACCTGTAATGGTACACCTGGACCCTAATGTTGCTGGAGTAATGGTGTGGTCTTTGGTCGCTCAGATTTATTTTGTGTGCAGGTGGGTTTTTCAGTGTTCAGTACGGTTCATTCGGAGGGTTTCAGTGATGAAAGATGTGAATTTGTCAGTGCTGGTGTATAAGTGTGATCTCGTGTGTATGTGTATGAAAAAAAAAACTAACTTTGTTATTTTTAATCATAATAACCTTAGATTTTGGGAACATTTCGTCAAGAATAAACCAATTGAAATGATCCAAAAGTGCTTGGATATACTGTAACATACTAAGAGAAATACTTTATATAGTACTATACTATTTTTAGTGTCCGAGGGTGCTGTATTATGAAAGAAAACCATGCCATCAAAGCCATTTGAGAGAACAAAGACTAAAATCCATAGCACTAACAGAGAGAGGATTCAGCTCAGGAGTCAATGGTCTTCAAACTCTCAACCAGAAACAGCCTGTTCACAACCATCCAATAACATATACCCTCACATGGTGAGTTTGAAATATATAGGACATATGTCATGTAACAGCGCTGCTTGAATTCTCCACTTTAGGTCTCTCAGCCTTTCAGTATTGAGGACTATAGTTAATAGTGAAAGAGTTAATGAGCAAATCATTCCAAAGAAAGTCTCTCTGTTTTTCTCTCTCTCTCTCTCTCTTACACTCTCTCTGCCTCTCTCTCTCTGTCTCTCTCGCTCTGTCTCTCTCTCAAACTCTCTTTCTCTCTCTCTCACACTCTCTCTCTCTCTCTCTCTCTCTCTCACACACACACACACACACACACACACACACACACACAAACACACACACATTCACTGATACATCTAACAGTGTGTTCACTTATTCCCATCCATTTGTGGCCTGCATCTACTACTTCATACTTCATACACTATATGCATAAAAGTATTGGGACCCTACACCAACTTTAATGACATTGCATTCAAATGCATAGACTTGAATATGGAATTGGTCCCCGCCCTTTGCAGCTAGAACAGCTTCTACTTCTCTCTGAAGGATTTCCGCAAGATTTTGGAGTGTTTTTTGTGGGAATTTGTTCCCATTTATTGTGAATTTTTAATTCTCGAATGCAAAAGTACAAACATTAAACCCTTCTTGAAATCTCCTAGTGTAAAGAATTTTTACAGGTTTTCATGAACTGTAGTGGCGTGTGTTTGTTGGAAGGTTATTTATAGCAGCTACTTTACTAGAAGTAATGTTGCTAAAAAACCTCCCCCCCCCCCCACCCCCCAGCTGCAGCACTGCAGATGAACTTGGGCAGATGTCTGAATCAAGCTTTGTAGGTGCGCTGTGGTTCTCTGGCAGACACGATGAGCGCCACCACCATGTATTCATTTGTGCATCGCAGAAATGAATCTCTTCTGCGCTGATACTGTAACTTGCATAAAAGCAGAGAGATGCTTTATATCTTTGTAAGGTGCAATCAGATTGAGGACGGAAACACATTTGGAGGAGTTTTTGAAGACAATCCCAGTCAGTAACCACTGAGGGCTGTGTGGTAGACTGGTAAGAATGAGAGAGAGAGTGTTCTGTGTTGTTTTCTCACTAAGACTCACATCAAGGGGTCTTTCATCTGACAGGCAGGCTTAGATACAGAATCTGTACATTGTGTGTGTGTGTGTGTGTGTGTGTGTCTGGCAGCCTAAGTGTATAGAGAAACTGTATAGGGAGGGGGATGGAGAGGAAACAAGAGAAGAGTTGGGTTTGAGAAAGAAAGGGACAGTGTTTTTTGTGTGTGTGTGGGGGGGTGTTAAGGCTCATTGAGACTGACAAGCTGCAGCATATTTTCCTCTCTTCTCTTTTGTAGACACACATACACACTCCTGCACACACCTGCTGACTGGTCAATTTTTTTCTTTATTCACAGTTTGTGAACCTGCGTGCATCAAATTTCATTTTTGTCAAGACTAGGAATGCAGTGCATACAGATTGTGTGTGTGCGTGAGGGATTGTGTGTGCGTGAGGGATTGTGTGTGTGTGAGGGATTGTGTGTGTGTGTGTACAAAGAGAATAGTAATGGAGTTGTCTATAAGGCAACCTTCATTATCATAAGCTACTTTCTGCA
>JBBPDH010000104.1:31344773-31374643 GCA_037974565.1 Clupeocharax schoutedeni
TAGTGCACCTGTCGTTAAGTCCATGAACACCAATACAACTGAAAGTGATTAACAATGCCCTCAGCTGCTTAACCAACATTATCAGACAGGTTTAATTGATTTCATGCCAGGCCCAATAAAAAAAGTGTTCCTTTAATTTTTGTGAGCAGTATATTTTCCTCAGTTGAACTTTCAAATAGAATTGCAGGTATTAAAAGCTATTCGGAAGCGATATTTGTAAGAGTGAGGTATGTAAAGGCCATGACGCTTAGGAAATTGGAGGAAAGTGTGAGCAGCTTCTGAACTGGTTTGAGGGGAGAGCGGCCACATACGCGCTGAGAAGTGATTAGAAGACACTTCACACAATGAAGAGGAGGGGGTGAAGCCTGGAGAGGGGTGGGAGTGGTCGAGACTTTCAGTAGGAGCGAGTTTAGGGGAGGTAAAGGGAATCAGTGGGGAGCGGAGAATTGTGGGTTGACTTACTGGCTGGCGATGCCTGTGGCGAGGCCACCAGAGCGGGCGGCTCGTCTCCGGCACTGCACTGACTCATCACCGCACTGTCACTGCTGGCCCCCTGAGCACTCTCCACTGGCACGGCCCCAAGACCCAGCGCAACACACACCACCGGAAGAAAAACACACACATACACACACAAAGCTAGCCTCTCATGTCCGGCTCCGGCCAAAACACACTAACGCTGCTTTTGGCAGCGATGCAGCTAGTCTGTCAATATTAGATTAGCATTAAGTTCATATGAGGCCGCTGGAAGAGGATGTGTTTGGATAAAATGGCTCAATTAATTCAGCCTCGGCCAGATGAAAACACAGGCACGGTCTAACGGGACTCCATTATAAACAAATCTATGCATCTGCACCCAGCTCTCTAGCAGTGTGAGTTGGCATTGGTGAAATAGCAGTGTCACACTGGCCATGGCATGATGCCGTGGTGCCGGCAATCACTGCACTCCGACGCAGCAGTGAACTCTGTGAAAAAGCCTCCTCTCTAATTTCCCGTCCTCATCACCTGACAAGCACAGCTTAGGCGGCTGGGCAGATAAACCGCTATTCATTAGAGCCAGACAAAATATCAGTGGGCTGAGAATACTCAATACCAGTATTACGGTCCCACTGGTTTACTGGTGTAGAAGAAATTCTTGTTGATAAAGCAATGATAATTTGTTTGAAGAGGAAAAAATAAATGTAAAAATATTAGATTTTCAGGGAGGACCCAACCCCCAAATTTTTATCAAATGAGTTAAAATGTTGGTTATTGAAGAAATGTGAAAACTGCCAATGATTCACATTCATATCAATAGTAGCGGTTTGATTATTTCTTTCTCATATTACATTATCTCAGTAGACATTAAAAGAATTTCAGCTCCTCAATGGGGTGAAACTGTTAAAGAACCAAAAAGGCACTCAAAGAACCAAAGGGCACTTTAAAACATTCTAAAGAAAGTTCACAGCACACCAACCAACATGGAACAGCAGGGTTTATATATTCCATCTATTTTGCACAACAAACACCAAGTCGAGGACACACACACACACACACACACACACACACACTCTACTATATAAATATAGATGTATATCCAAAGGCAACACACAGGACTCAAGGAAAGGAGTCTATGTAAGTAAATATAGCATGTGTGAGTTCGTCTACATTCTGTAGCTTTTTTGGTGCAAAAATTGACTGTTGGACTGAAAGTGACTGCTGTATGAAAGTGCCTGTGTGAGAATGATGCACCCCATCACCACTAAATATTACTTGATCTGATATAGCAGCGTGCGTCACTGACTCAGCCAGCAACGCCATACAGCTGTGAGCCATATTTAACTCTGCAGGGGGGCAGCCATATGTGTGAGCATGCCTTCTATACTGTTCACGGATCTAGATTTACCATCAGGATCCTTTAATCTCTCTCCAAGCTGCCCAGCTTTTATCAGACTGGCATTTAAGTCATGCAGTTAAACAACAAACTACCTCAGAATTTCAGGTGGCTTCATGGCCAGATGATATGTGACCGTTTGGCCCAGGGCTAGGCCGGTAAATTACAGGCTATTCCATTTAACAAGCGGCATATCTAAAGCCTGTCTAATGTAGCATAGTGTTTGAAGTTCAAAAGATGGTAATAGCAGGGCGTAACAAGGAGAGAGATTGCCATTATCACAGCAGCACTGAGGGCTGTGAGGCCACAGTGCTGGAGGCATGCCGAAAAAAAGAGGAAGGAGGGGTTGAGTACCTTTCCTACCTTTCATATCCTCTTCCTCATTGGTGTTACAGCTCTCTGTGGAGCCCTGCAGAGTCAGAGTGACAGGAAGAGAATAAAAGGGAGAGAGAAAGAGGGACAAAAAGCAATGGTGAGATTGGAAATGTAAAAAAAAAAAAAAAAATTAAAAGAAAAAAAAGGACAGTGATGAGTAACTCCAGCTCTAGCTAAACAGCCACGAAATGTCCAAATGTTGCTTCAGGTGATGTGGTGGAGGAGTTAGGTGTGGTGCTAAAATTTCCAACTTAAGCCAATAATCACCCCAATCTTTTCTGTTTCCACAAAACACCAAGAGGAGCAGCGCTGCCCTGGTGTTGTCTCAAATGCTTGCCGCCCTGGTGATTACTGGCTTCTAATGTTTGCTGCCATTATATTAGCCTAACTGAACTGAAAATGCAAAATTTGCACTGCAGACATTGATTTTTTAATGGAACTTCCCTTCATTGTGAAGGTTTTCTGATCATTTATGTATCTCCATATTTTAAATTGTGACTGGTGTTCATTCATGTTGAATAACAAATCATTAAAAAAGAAAGGGAAATGTTAAATTATGCAAAAACTGAGGCCCACACTCAGTCAAAAAGTCTACATTGTATCACTCTTTTACTGATCTGAAAATGTGAAATGGGCTCACCTTGGTGCCATCTGCTGGGTTGTGCACTACTGTAGTCTGAGGCTCCTGCAGGAGTTAATAATGGCAATGACAATGAGATTTAGTCACACAGAGAAAAAGTATCACAACTAAACTGACACTTACACACATTTCAACAGTCTATATCAAGTGACCATATTTCTGGTTAATACTTGTGCATTCCACTCAACACCTTCCACATAACGGGCTGGGTCATGCCACAGAGGCTCTTTCCAAATAATGGAGCATCCCAGAACAAGCTGACCACTGTTCAAATACATGATAATTGTCTGGTTTATGTGGGTTTTTTGTGGTTTTTTTAAATTTTGCATGAATATGTCAAAATCAGCCTTCTAAAAGCCTGATCTGACCGATGCGCTGCATCTGTGTGCCTGTGCTCTTAGGCCCAGTGATGGGCTTAAGACTGCCCGCAGGCCTCCAGTGGGGTGAGAGGTTAACAGTGTGCTTTAATGGCTTGTGTTTGAGGTCCCGGGATGCTCTTTGCTCAGCTGTCTGTACACGCTCAGTCCATTTCAAGTGTCAATTCACTTTCCTCTGCCTAGCCCTCCAGGGTCCACCGCTATCATTTCTGGCACTGAGTACGAGAAACGACAGTTTACAAGCAGGGAAACTGCATCTTCACTGAAATTTCATGTATGTACTTTTTGGTTCTTCCAGCCCCATGTTAACCTTTTAGGTTGGGACAAACATAACACTGTGACCAACGACTTTTTTTTCTCTCTTTTTTTTTTACTCCAGTCAACACAGCAGTTGCATTACATACCACAACCCACCAGACCTGAATATTACACTTTTCTAAAATTCGAATCATTAAAAAGCATGGGTTTACTTCAACAATGCTAAAGGAGATCCCATATGTGGAAGATATTAGTGCACATTCAGGTTTATAATTAATGGCACCCTTTGTAAAGATCTGTAAACGTTTACCCTTTTTAAATGGTCATAAAATCCCTGTGTGGTAAATAAATTCTGAAAAAACTTGTATATATGCTTTTTTTTTTTTTTTAACAAAACCATAGGCATTATTAGTGATGATTTTGCATTCGATACATTGTGTAAACCTAATTTTCCAATTCTACACATTTAATGCTTGATAAAAATTACAGAACAATCTCAATACAGAATGTTTTCAGATCCTGCAAGTGTTTTGGACTTTCCTCTTCAGCTCACTCTATAGGTTTTCAAGGATGTTTATGTCAGAGGACCAGAATAATCATGCAAACACCTTCATTCTGTGGTCACTCCATTATTTGTGTGTGGACTTGGACAATTTTAGATAATTGCAATTAATAATAATTGCAATTATTATAATAAAAAAAATCAGCAATGTTGTAAATGTAACACATGCATATTAGCCATCTTGTTTAAAAAAGCTGCCAATAATGACACTGTACTTCTGCAGAATGAGTAAACAAATGAAAATACATCAAATTAGAGGTCAAAATAGAGGCTGGAAGAGAACAGCAGAACATAAAAGGTTACAGGAAGCCAAACATCATGCTAACAAAACATGCAATGGGTATTGAGGGCAAAAAAACAAACCAGGGAATGAAAAAATGGGGCATCTACAGGACACTAGGCATGATTGCAGGGGGGTGTTGAAAGCAGATTTAAGTACCATTGGTGTAGAGGAGGCTGAGTTGCTCTCCTTCAGGGCACTCACTACGGCACTCACTACACTGTTTTTAGTGTTGTTTGTCTGGGGCTGCAGCAGAGAGGAGACATAACATTGTTCCGATTCAGATACAAAAAGTAACCGGGGACATGGCGGACATTCAACAAGCATCTTATGAGAGGTCACTGTTAACAAATTAAGCCTTTAAACTTAAACCATGAGTTGACAATTACTACCAAATGCACTTGGTAGTACATGTCCTTTACAGGAAAAAAATAAGTAGAGTGCTTACTAACCAAGAGACTCCATTTCAGAAAGAACAATAAACTTTTTGTTGAATAAAACACTATAAAACCCTTTGTTTTGTTCACAAGTCTGTTAATTCATCAGAGTTCACCATTACCATTTATATAAGACTACACAAATAAAAGGGCTTTTGCCAATAACTTGCAGCTTTAATACATTGTTCAAAACACTGTATTGCAAACTATTGCAATTGTCTGAATCAGCATGTCTGTCTTTCCAGACTTTCTAGAATCTGTTAAAATGGATCTAGGTCTCTAAATACTAAAAGTTTAAAGTTTTAAAGTATTACTATGAAACACAGATGTACAGTTAGAACAGGAGAAGAGAAGAACGTGTGAAAAGTTACATTAAGTGCAGAGGAGAAAGAGACAGCGTTTCAGGGCTTACCTTGACTCCATCTGTTTTTTTGTTGAGTAAACTTTTGCAAGCTGAAAACAATGCAGAAAGTCTGAATTAGTATAAATGTATATACGTATGAAAACCCGTGATCGTAAAAAAAAAAACAAAAAAAAAACGGGAGACCAATGCAGGCCCTTTCCTTGGTCCTTGTGGATTATAGTACAGTATCTCTTCTTATATAATCTCATATATAGGCTTCTAAAAAGGTCTCTTATCCTAATTGTAACATATAATTAACTTGACTGAACTTTAAATTTCATTAGGAGCGAAGATATTTTCGCATATCAAAATTTGAAATCATAACAGCCAATCACGAACATCGCTGAACTTCAAATTTCATTAATAAGTTCACAGGCTTCTATGAGTCATCCATTTCATGCTAATTCTAGAACAGAAAGAGAAAATGAAATTGTACTCCATTTGAGACTACAAGCATAATGAAGGAAAATCACAGCTAATGTATGCCATTGATTTCCTTTAAATACAACCTTAATTTCCTGCCGGTCTGATTTAGAGGTCTGGAAGCAGTGTAGGTGAGTGAACCTCAATACACTGCAGATTAGCTTCCCTGCTAATGACAAGCCTTGAGTGGGGCTTGAGCAAATCTATACAGCAGTGACCCTTTCAACAACACACTCACAAACACCGTCAAAAGTGTCACGCTCCGTAGCCCCATTATGTTCCTTACCTTCCATAAACAAGTGGAAAGGAAGGATGAAATGGGGAGAAAGATTGAGAGAGAAAAACAGCAATCAGCAGTGTTGCAGAGAGGAAGAAAGATGGAGCTGGAAGGTGGAAGTCATCGCTTGTTTTGCAAGCCCACTGGTGTTACATGCTGCACTCAAGATGATGTGATAGATGCCAGTGGTGGGTGCAGTCTATCATACAGCCAGCCATGCAGTGAGAAGGTAAAACTACAAGTCTTGCTATTAAGTGTTGTATTGTAAATTCAGCAGCCCTTTGTGTTTAATAAGATCTTAAGAGAACGTGAGCCATGTCTGAAAAAACGGCATTCCTCCTTTCCTTCCCCCGATTCCGTGGAGAATGGACTGATAAGCTATTTAGGTCGAAAGCTGGGTTGCTTTCATATTTCACATTTCTCTTTAAGATAAGATGAGGATGGAATATCGTATTCAGACAAGGCTAAAAAAAAAAAATCTTCATAACTACCTTCCTTGTGCCAATATGCATCTCAAAGTCATCCAGTACGAAGGAAAGCAAAATGCTGGAATCTCTATGAAATTTGTCATCACTTTACAGATTAAACACAGTTCCAAAAGCTCAAAAAGACACAAGGAGAGCATTCTGAAGTACGTTGAAAAGCAATTATTCTGAACGAAAGCTGTCATATTATAATGATATTACTGGACCATTTGCAAGCAAACCAACAGAAAACAGCAAATGGCTATTTCACTCAGTGTATCCTAATTAGGGCAAAACCCCAGACATGCTTGAAAGGTCTATTAGTCAGCATAATTTTATCCTAAAGTATGTCTACAATTAGTCTAAACTTTTGATAATGTGAAAAAGCTTAAGAAGAAGGAGAGACAGATGAGAAAGCTTCAAGCTGTGTCCTTACTGGTCGAACATTTAACTAGCAGATCTCAAACTGATCCTCAGCGACCCTCAGATGCTCCATAAGTCCCAATAAATAAGGATAAAAAGTGGACCATATGGTGGTCTCGGAAGACCAGCTTGAGAACCACTGATCTAAACACATAACCTACTGTCTGCAATGAGATGATATTGTATATATATATATATATATCAACACTTACTGGTTATGGTTGAGACATGGTGGACAGAGTTCTGACAAGATAGCTCCAAAGTAATTAATGTCAATCACCACTACTGGAAGAGTGCACCTAATTATTCTGAGTAAATCTTACAGCATGCAGACGGTACAATAGGCTTGTCTTTACTGTGAGAAAATGCACCGAAACTACAACAAAATGTAGTGCTGTCATGACCAATTTCAGCATCAAGATGTGCTTAAACTGTGTAAAGCAAACTTTTATTCTGAGACTTTCAAACACCATCGGCACCCAAGGTTTTGGGAGTCTGGCACCTCTGCGCTATCCAATGTCTCTCAGGAACGAACAGCATCGTCTGTCTGGCCTCCAGCGGGCCTTGTTCCACGCCGACCACCTGGCGCGCTGGAGCCCAGCGCCACTCTACACCGGGTCTGACGGTTGGCAGCAAGCCAACCCCGCTCCTGCCAGCCCATGTGGCGCACACCCCCACACTCTCAACAAGAAGGGGTACAGGTTGCAGGGAGAAGGAAGGGGCTATGGTCGCTAAGGCTCAGGATCGTGCAGGTCTGCTTTGGCAAAGGATGAGCGACCGCAGTCTAGAACTCTGATCTCAACCTCCAGAACACCAAAAACCATTTTCTCTCTTCTAAGGCCTGACTAGTATAATATACACACCAGATTTCACTGTGGTCACAATCAAACATATTTGTTTTAGCTAAACAATGATTTTAGTGTCAGATATGATTTGCTCAATATCTTTCCACATTCTTCAGTAGTATATCACAGCATAGTAGGTAGAACTTCCAAGAAGTCTTAGTGGTTTTGGGTTTTTTTTTTTGTTGTTGTTGTTAATGGGCTCTTATTTTTCTTAGTTTCCCTTTTCCATCACAGTTTATATGATTCTGTCAAAGATGCCTGTGCATTACAATATAAAAGAAATACTGGTGCACTACTTGCATCCCCAATGCTGGCAATACTGTGGGACATCAGCTCATACTAAACAAGCACAATAGTGCAGTGCACTAAACTGTGATAAAAAAAGAAAATGGGACCAGAGTTCCACATTCCCTGCTAAAGCAGACCCTATTTTAAAGCTCTTTTAGATAATAAAAGAAGAAAAAATGAGCAAAGAAAAGTTTAAATACATAACCAGAGGTATAGATAAAAAGAGAGAGAGAGAGATAATTCCTATCAAAGCAGAAGAAGAGACATTCGCTGCTCTTCCCGCCATGCAGACAGATAATGCATGCTGGCTGGTACTGGGGTGTCTGGCAACAGTGATCGTTAAAATGAATGCAGTGCAGTGATATTGATCAGGCTCTTTCGCCTGGAGCCTTGGCGTTCAAATTCAAGTCAGAGAAAAAAGAGGGGGCCATTGAAAGAAGGAATGGGAAGTCCTTCTAGTCGCATATAAAAAGAGGCCAATGCATGCTAGCAGGGAGAAAAATATTGACTGAAAGCTAAAGAGGGCTAAAATCGCCAGATACATCTTGGTGAAATTTGCATAGAATGCATATGATGAAAATTCACCAGGTTGCACACTCGTCTTATACAAAGCCGGGAAGTCTTCCTTTCTGAACCAACTCGAGCATTGATCATTCATGAAAGGGAGAGTGTGTGTGCGGTGATGGCAGGCATGGCAGGCTTCCATTGGCTGCATGCTCACTGGGTGGAGTAAAGGGAGAAGTCAGGATAGTGGGGTCATAGAGGAAAGGGCTCGCTGGGCCCCCCCGGTGGTGAGTTGAGGAGATGCACTCTCACATACCTTCCTGTGCAAGCGCGGCAGTGCTGGTGGTGGGAGCAGCAGGGCTGGTATGCTGCCGGCCCACTATTGGACAGAGAGGCGTTCAGTTGGAAGGAGTTACAAATAAAATTGTAACCCCCTGAGAGAAAGTAGCCTACGACTTTCTCAGTGCAACGTTAAAAATAAATTCAAGCTTGTATAATACTTAAGTTTTTTTTGTAAATGGCAATAAAATGAAAACTATGCAGGAAATACAGTCCGTTATGTTATCAAGACCAGCACCTGTCTTGAACAAAGTTCAAAAAAGACCAAAAAGAAGTAATGAGGACATTGAACGTTTTCCAGCTACACATATTGGAACACATATTAAATCAAGGAAAGGAATGTAGACAGTGCTGTAAGAGGGGGAATGTGGCAGAGCAAAAGGAATACAATTTAACCAGAGCGCAGTCAGTCTGTGTCCCAATCTAGAAACATGAACCAAAACACAATCAAGAAATTGTAGCCCACAGGCTCATATATTCTGACCTTACAGTTCTACATGTACAGCTCAAAATAAATCACGGTTATTAACATTTCTACTGCAGGACAGCTCAGAGAGATACAGTGGCTTTGTCCAGGGCGTTGAGATCCTACCTGATCAAGAGCAGACAAAAGACAGAGACCTACCTGAAAAATTTCTGGAAACCAGCATAGTGGTAAGGATAGCTCCCTGAATGAAAAGAGACGAAGAAAGAGTCAGACAGACTGTGATGGGTAACGCTTAAAAAGAAATTACATTAGAGCCAATTATTTCATTAAATAATGTATTGTATGAGATTATTCCTTCATTCATCCATCCATTCATTTTCTGTAACCGCTTAATCCTTACTAGGGTACCCAGAGTCTATCCCAGGAGACTGGGGCTCACCCTGGGCAGGGAACCAGCCCACTGCAGGGCACGCACACACACTCAAACGCGTGCAATCGCACACCATTCACCTACTCACTCACTCTACAGTCCTACAGTCAACTTAAAATCTCCAATTCACCTTTTAGCCTTTGGCCTGTGGGGGGAAACAGGAGATTCTGGAGGAAACCCTCAGCAACACAAAGAGAACATGCAAATTCTGCACCCACTATGCCACTGTGGGGCCTTTAATTCAGCTATATGTGGCTCAATACTGAAGTATGAAGCAACATCATAATACGTTTTCCCTTCATGATAATTCCAGCTGTATGCTGTAATGAACACATATGATATTAATGTACTAAAATACTCGCCAACTTAAGTGTTTGTGACATTTACGATTAGCTGTGGGAAAAACTACCCAAGCGATTACATGAAAGATCAAGCAATGTGTCATCATGGTTTTTTTTTTTCAAAAATGACCACAGTCACAATCTATGCACAATCTCTCTCATTTCCCCAATTAGCAACACGTTTACCATGTTTGGTAAGATGTTCTCTCTCTATGTGTTCTGAGACTATGCATAACAAACTGGTCAAAGATAGTGAAATTAAGATCACAGAGCCCTATTACCAGTTTACTCTCTTTAACTCTCTTTTACTCTCGCCAACCTTCATTCTCAACCCTCCAGCTTCTGAGCAAGTTGGAGTGGAGTTGTGGTGAAATTAGTCCGGTGTCTACTCTTTAATGTGGTGAATTATGTCTCAACTTGCAGGAGGAAGTGGAAGAGAACAAAACCAAAGCAGACAACCAGACAAATCTTTTGAAACAGCGGTACCTTCAGTTTTCTCCGAGCATTGAACTTGCGCAGGCATTCTACAGTCTCCTGACGATGCATCATGGACGCCACTGTTGACCGTTGCTGAACACAGAAATTGGGAAAGAAGGAAAAAATGATGGATTAAACTAACACACATTCCGTTTGGAGATCCTGAGAGCAGACTACACCAAATCAGGCTGAAGGACACTAAAAGGATCAAGCCACCCTGAACCTTTTTTCTGATGGTTAGTGGATATAGTGAGCTAAGGTGGTTAGACTGCAAATGTATTAAAACTCCAAAAGCATCTGAGGCGCTGCTGAGTTTTTAATGGATTTCTGCAGCCCGGGGCTTGTGGGAATTGTAGTTCTTGGCAGCAATTACTTACGCAGACCCATGGGTGCTTGAGGGCCTGCTCAGCAGTGATCCTCTTGGCTGGGTTGATGGTCAGCATCTGGTTGATGAGGTTCTTAGCCTCGGGGGTGACTGTGTCCCACTCAGGCGAAGGAAACTGGAGGGAATCAGGGATAATCACACAAAGTGCTAGATATGCAATCTATATGCACAAGAGTAAATGCCTTAAATGCTTTTCACACTGACAAAGACACACAAGGCATAGCTTAGGCAAGAGTCTAATCGAATAAGGGGTAAGGGAAGCGAAGGGTCACGCTGTGTCATTGCATTTCTTTTCCACATCAACAATTGGTCACGCTGTGGCCACGGATGGTGTTCTAATCATGTTCCCTCAGCATATTAGCACTTCATGGCCTCACAAGTTATTAGCTGGAGGAAACAGAGATAGCAATTAGCCTGTTTAACTTGTGTTGAATGCACATTCTCATCTCTATCAGACACCTTCCGAAAGCTTTTCCAGGAAAAGGATTTAAGAAATCCAACCGTCACCCTAAGAAACAGATTTGCTTTTAAGGTCTGCATTAAAATTAAAGCACATGCGTAAGTACACACGTTTTTCACAGATTGTGGGTTTTGATCACGAACAAGCACAACAAACACAACCACACACAGATACATTCACACCCACAAGATGCAGCCAGCTCTGTGCGGCAAGTCATTTCTCTGCAATGCGTCAGGGAAGGCATGACAGGATCAATAGCAACACCACAGCTCTCAATTGCACCCAATCAAAAATTAAGCAGCAAGCCACTTGGCCCCAGCTGCAACAAACCATGACAGGTAGATTCTGAATGATCTGAAAAGAGTTTAATTCAAGGGCATGGTGCCTAATTCAAGACGGTACGCTTGAAACATTTCCAGAATGCAAGTTACTGCCTCTCTCTGTGTTGCATTCATTCTCACAATGTTGTGCTGGGGGAAAAAAGTGACTGGCTTGTGAAGAGATCTCATAGCGCACTCTTTGTGCAAGTCCAATGAGATTATACGAATTTCAGTCTGGCTTCACTGAACTTAAGCAATAGTGGAGACTTCAAGCTGGAGAGCAACACTTCATGGCTTGTGTGCTCTGGGAACATACTCTACTCACATCATAAGCTCCAGCCTTGATCTGCTGGTACAGCTTGTGCTGATCTTCATCCCAGAACGGAGGATATCCCACTAGCAGAATATAGAGGATCACACCTGAGAGAGAGACAGAGAGATTAAAACAGAATCTGAGCTCTCTTCACAATCCCATTGCACAAGATGCTGTAAAAAATAAAAGATTAGATTAGACGGTGTCAACACACTGGCCCCTGACCAGAATGTGAGCAAAGAACTCACCACAGGCCCAAATGTCCACAGGTTTGCCATAGGGGTCCTTCCTCAGGACCTCTGGAGATAGGTAGCCGGGAGTGCCTGCAAAACCTGTCCAAAAGATCAAGTGAGTGACCAATAGTTCATATCAGTGCATGTCTCTGAAATAATGCATATTCACAGGTTTTAAATAGTTGAGTGAAGCCCAAGAAACTATAATGATTACATTTATACAACATTATTTAATTTATACAGACAAAATTTCAAAATAACTAATGTAATGGATACCAAACTATTCTATAGTCAAAAGAAAGGTCAGACAAGAAGGTCTGTGCTTGGGTAGCTTGACAGCTTAGGAGGGCAGAAATGTTAACAAATGACGCCAAGGCACAGAGCTTGTGCTTAAACCTGCCTGGTAGGTTCTATACATGTATATCTCTTAATACCGTGTGCAGTGTTACCTTTACCCTGGTAATCATGGATTAGCAACTGATTAAAATGATCATTAAGGCATAAGCAGAGATCCTGCTGCTTTAAAAAAATACAGTACAACTATACTGTACAGCATAATGCGTGTTTGTACGGGTGCGGTTTAGAGTCTTCTGAGGCAGTACTGCTCTTTACTGACTCAAATCAGCCCCACAAACACGGTCAGCCTCCACATAGCGAGAAGCCAAAAGGCCCGCCTTTCTAAGGCAGGCAAGGATTCTGAGGAATCAGCGCTCCACCTTAGGAGGGTAGGATGATCTGGATGCAATACTACCTGAAATGAGCCTTTGCCTTGTACTTCACATTACTCATCGATCATCTTGGCCAATAATCCACATTTAAATGTCCACTTTAAGATTTGTGAAGCCCATTCGACATTTCTGCATGCCTGCATGTGTGTCTGCCCAGCAACCAGCAGGGGGCCACAGGGCCTGAGAGAAGTTTGCTTCAGTGTATCGAGATTAGATTTTCCACATAAACTAGAACATCTTTCACAGTATTAAGGATTTGGCCTGAAATCCAACGAAAACATGCTCGAAGCCTGCTTTTCTGTCCAAGTGAAAAGGGCACACTTTTAGACGGACTCTTTCAGTAGCCCATAATAACTCATCATTGCTGTGAATAATTCATTTAAACTCTACAGTGCCCAATTACATTTAGGACGCAGGATAAATTTGGGAGAAAGCTTTAAAAAAAGACTACAGAGTGACTGAGAGGGCATGTGCAATAATAGACACTATTTCTCTTACCAAACCAGGCCTGTTGGTCTCCTTGTACCTCAATGGCGAGGCCAAAGTCAGCCAGCTTCACTGCCGCTCCTTTCATCTTACTGGCCAACAGCAGGTTTTCAGGCTGCGCACACACGCACACGCACACGCGCACACACACACACACACAGTGTCGCTTTATATGTAATAAACAAACACTTCTATCAAGCAGAAAAACCTGATCAATCGGAAGAGAAAACTAGTAAGAGTTTAAAATGCACTCAGCTCTAGCCTTAATATAATGGTACCATAATCCATTGCAGCAGCTTTATTAAAAACATATTCTACTAAATCCATAAACCCTGTCTTGACTCAAAGCTTTTTGTTTTCCTATTTAAAAATGTATACAATGAAAAGATACTAATATGCCACTTTCCCCATGGAAAGTAAATATAGGTGTTTTTTTAAAACTCAAGGTACTGAATTAAAACCATTGCTGAACTGTTGTTGGGTACATGTATATAGTGTGTACCTTTGCAACCAAAACAGAATCTGTACAGTTCCCTGTACAGTATTGGTGACATCATTTTCACATTACTGAGGGACTAGATGCATTCTGCGTGCTTTTAAAGAGATTAAAAAACGGTTATGCTCTTATAACACGGATTTGCAACTGACGGATAAACTTTAGTCTAAATGATTGCTGGAAGACGGATTTCATCACACTCATGAAAAGAGGTGTGGTAAAGAAAAAGCCTGAAGCAGAGGAGCGACCAGGTGATCAGGAAAAACAGCTCAGAGAGTTCAGGAGGTCAGAAATGCACACAATGCAGTGTCTGCAGTATCAGTAAAAATCAGCAGTGTTTTACTGATGGTTTCATTTTGTGTAAATACATACATTTATGCAAAAAGTGATTCTGCAGACTGCCTGAATGAAAAATGTGTTGCTAAATTGAGAGATCTTATGGCTCCCACAAAACCTGCTGCTAGGTGCTTGAGCGCGTGTGAATGCGGGTTCTTATTAGTCAGCATGTTGGGGAAAATCTTTCACATTCCTACCCAAGGCGAAATAAGGGCTTGTAGTCATAAAACGAGCTACTTGCCTCATGCCCTCCCTTTTAGAGTGGGTGGAAATTCTGCAGTGGAGAGTCGTAAAAAATAAATGGAGGAGAGAGCGAGGAAAACAGGGCTCTCTAAAGTGGAAGGGGAAAAAAAAAAATCACAACTCAGTCATCACCTGGGCCTCATAATGCCACTAGCCTTTACTTTCTTTCTGCCAGCAGTCAAACAGTGTCTAATGTTTTATAGACACGACCGAGCTCGATTCAACAGAGCCTGCATGCTTCGGTCTCCTCCAAATATAGATTCTCACAGTCACCTCTTTAATACGGACTGTATGCCGTTGTGTCCAGATATTCTGAGGATGAACCATTATAGTTTAAGCACTGTAGAACTAACCCAGTTTCAGCAGCTTTTACACACACTCGCATTCTACTTCAACTACGTTGAAATTCATAGCTTATGGAGATTGCTGGTTTGGTTTAGAAGGAAATTCAATGATGACTGTTTCTACTCAGCTAATGAAGAACAATATTAATTAACATTGTATTAACGACTGCATACGGTAAACTATTGGATATACATTGAATCCCCAATTTCTCTCAGTAACATCAGCAACAGTTGTCGCATGCCTTCCATCACCATAGCAACGAGAAGGGCACCTCTCTGCCACTCAGCATTGGTCTCACACACGCTGGTCATGGGCTGTGTGTGTGTACCTGACGTAAGCACTGCAGTGTGTGTGTGTGTGTGTGTGTGTGTGTGAGTGGAAGAGAGAGAGAGAGAGAGAGAGAGAGAGAGAGAGAGAGAGAGAGTGAGTGTGAGAATGAGAGAGATACATTGAAAGATCAGAGGATTTTGGGGCTTTTTTGCCACAAGGCTGAGGTGTCCATTCTTCTCTGTACAAATATAAATGACACAGCACAATCACGCAGTGCCACTGCTGAACCGCGGTAGAGCTAAGAGCCAAAACGCTGACCGCCGAAGTGCCCACGGGCTTGACTAATCGACAAGAGTTCCAGTTTACATTTCAACCCCTCGCCCACGTAATAAAGGCCTTCAGAGGATGGCAGGGCAAACAGAGGAGCGCTCACTCAGATGAAAATAATCCTCTTATTTTGTCAATCCATTGCGCAGGTAAGTAACTCTGATGTTATGAGTTTAGTGGTAAAAAATAAATAAATAAAAAATCCAAAGCATTAACAAAAATAATGAAAATGTTGACATCTCTTGAAGCAGCATTTTGCAATTGGAATGAAAGCACATGGGTGAAATACATATGAAGTACTGAGTGTGTGTGCGCGCGCACGAGTGCGAGTGAATGTGACGCAGGGCATCACCATGGACACACTCTGAGGCAGCCTAGTTGTGGTTGAGTGTGGTTGTCGTGGAGACCGGCAGTAGCTCACCTTGAGGTCTCTGTGCACAATGTCATGCTGGTGAATATGATTGACACTCTCCAGGATCTGATTGATGCACTGACTGTGAGAGAGAGAGAGACAGAGAAATAAAGACAAAGAGAGGAGAGAGAGGAAGAAGTAGGAACTAAAATTACACATAAGAGCATGGAAAATTTCATAAAAAACATGTGAGCCATTTGAACACAAAATGCTTTATTAAAGTCATAATGAAACCAGACTCTTCTCCACCTTAGAAGAAAAGGAGATCAAATAGTCTCTCCACTGAAAACTGTTAAAAGTCAACCAAAGTATTTTCTGCAAAAGAAACTGTCTTGACTCCCTCGATGATCCTTACTAAAGTTGGAGGTTGAATATATTGTGCAGCAGATGTTTATCTGTCTACAGTTGACTACAGTTGGGCCAAAGAGATGGATAACTTTGTTACAACAATAAAGCAAATCGAATTGAAGTGACATTTGAGAAGAGTGGATGGAGGCAGAGAGAGGGCAAGTGAAAGCAGAGATAAAAAGATAAAGAACGAGAAAAGATAGAAAGAAGAACAGACGGCACACAGAAGGTTCAACCCGGTAGATGAAAATGTAGCAAGAAAACAGAATGTGAACTCCATTCATGATAGAAAAGGGAAGCGATTGTCTTTGCCCAAATTTGGTGGAAATTGCAGACCAACATTCCATTCCCAGGACAGCGGCGTGCCAGTGTTCAGAAAAGGCCCGTTTGCTTCCCCATGTGCACACACAGACACACAGACACACAGACACACAGACACACAGAGACACACACACAGACACACACACACAGACACACACACACAGACACACACACAGACACACACACAGACACACACACTGTTTTCAAATACACTCTGAATATACTCAAAAAAATTAAACCTAGAGCAGAATCAAAGCCTGTCTTAACAGTGGTAGTAAGAGCAGAAAGGCCACTGGAATCTGGAAGATTTCTTGCGTTCTGCTTTAGGCCTGCTGCTTTGATTCAGTGGGCGAAACCCGCAGTGCCTCTTCTCTCCCGCCTGCTGCTCACTAAAGACAGTCTTGGCACTTCCTCTCAGTTCAACCCGTTATGAGCCCCAACCCTCTGATAAAGAACTGTACTGCATGCGTAACTAAACATTTAGGCCACCCTCCCACGAAGACAAGACGACACACATGCGCTCACAAAGATGCACAACCGCACACCCATACTGCACATAAATTATAAAATATGTGCAGGACCATCTCAAGGCATAATATATGTAAAGTAGATAGCACTCAAGATTCACCGCTAGACAAATACATATGCATTTTCACCCATGCAACACAAATACACACACACACACACACACACACACACACGCACACACACACACACACACACACACACAGCATGTGTGCCATGTGTAGATGATGAGTCAGGAGCAGCTTTATTAAGACTCGACTGCCACTGGAGGACTGCAGGGGGTTAGTAAACACAGCAGCCCATTATAAATGAAAAGAGGTGGCACAAACGAGGAGTGGACTGAAGAATAAGCAGCATGAGGGGTAAAAGACAGAGGAGAAAAGGCAAGGAATGAGGAGAAGAAAACAAATGAAGAGCACAGAGCGTTATGGCAAGGAGGATGATGCAGAAGGCTTGTGTCAGCGCATATGTGTGTGTGTGTGAGGTACCTGTTGATGGGTTATCCTTGTAACTCTGCCATAATGGCGTCGTTAAAGAGCACTCCGATTTTACTGCACTTACAACAGCGCCCCCTCTCTCACTCCCTAATTCTGCTTTTAAAACAGAAGAATGTGTGCATGCAAATGTGTGTGCGTGTGTACGTGTGTGTGTGTGTGTGTGTGTGTGTGTGTGCGCATGTGTGTGTGTGTGACCCGTTTGCTGCAGGCTGCAGAGCAGTAACCACGGCAACAGTAAATTGGAGTGCCCACCTCGCATCAGCCTCACTGTAATACTCTCTGGCAACGATGTCTTCAAACAGCTCCCCCCCAGTCACACTGCAGAGAGAGAGAGAGAGAGAGAGAGAGAGAAAGAAAGAGAAAGAAAGAGAAAGAGAGAGAAAGAGAGAGAACGAGAGAAAGAGAGAATTGAGAAAACTGCAGTAAAGTAGATTTTGGTGTCATATGGTCAGCAGTGTGGAGTATTTTTCCTCATGCACATACACACGTCTTGAAGCAGCTGTCACTTCTGGTTTGTGCTGACATGTATTCATGACACAACGGGCCTAGAAAGTTTGTGAACCCTTTAGAATTTTTTATGTTTATGCATAAACGTGATCTAAAACGTCACATGTATATACAAGTCCTAAAAGATATAGAGATCCTCACTGAACAAATAAAAAATACAAAATGTTTAAAAAGATAATATACTTTGGCTGGAAAAAGGTTAAAAAAACACCCACCAATCCACATTCATACAGACTGCGTATAAAAAAACAACCAAGATCACTCCAAGAAAAAACAGTCTGGAAAGTCACAAAGGAACCCAAGATAACTCAGAAATAACTAAAAGCCTCGTTTATATAGTCACGAATGTCAAATGTGCATGAGTCCACCATCAGGAGAACACTGAACAAGGGTGGGCATGACAGGAATGCAAGGAGCATGCCACTGCTCTCCAAAAAGAACACTGTTAGCTGTCTAGAGTTTGCTAAAGATCACATATTCAGACCAGAAGGATAATGGAAAAATGTTTTGTGCATGGAAGAGACCAAAATAGGACTTTTAAACAAGAAGTGTCATGCTTGAAAATATGAAAACACTGCATTCTGACAAAATACCCTTCCGTCTGTGAAACTGTGAAACATAGTGGAGACAGTATCATGATTTGGGCTTTTTTGATGCATCTGGGCCGCTTGCCATCACTGATGGAACAATGAATTCTGAATTATACCAGTGATTTCTAAATGGAAACTTTGCTGAGCCAATCTCAAGAAAAAGTGCAGAAACACATCACATATTGTGAATGGAACCAAGCAAATTCACAGACAGAAAACCACAAGGAGAGTTTAAGCTATTTTATATGAAATGGGCTAAAATTCCTTCAAGGCTGCACATTCAAGGTTCACATTCTTCTGTCACTCAAAGATATGTAACACTGTTTTTCCTCAATAAATATATGGCATAATTTTAGCTCATATTCAAGTTTTAAAGGGTGCACAAGGGTTCTTTTAAGCACCACTATCCGTTTTGCACATGCCCTTCCACAAAAATAAAAAAATATAAAACAATAAAAATCTAGACTAAAGCTGATTCTACTGGAGCTGAACTCTTCCTGCAACATTACGAAGGGTGCAAGGCATATCTTGAGCAGATACGTAAATCGCCAATAAATGGAAACATCTTAAGAGTTAGTTATCTGGCACTAGATTTACAACAGATTACAACCCGGAGTGATCCTGAAGAATATGTAGTCAATAGGGCTAGTCACTGAAGTGGACAGCAGTGGAGAACACCACCTCAATATATGCTCTGGAAGGCGGGTACAGATGGCCAAATATTCAAATATAAAATTGTGATAAAAATTTACCCAAATCTAATTCAAGAATGAACTTATACAATGCAGGTACACCTAATTTTGCTTTACAAGTACAGGGAAGAAGTCCTGTCCAATGAAACAATTGACAGTCACTTGGAAAAAGGCATTTAAACCTAATGAATTGAACTTCCCTTTCTTCAGCCTGACATCCCACACATCTTAGCTGCCAAAATGGTATATTGGGCAATCTCATTAGCTTAGCCAGTTAAAAAAAACAAAAAACTTTTTGTGGGTTGCAGAACATTTCTAATTAATCAATGATCCATCATGATGCTTCATATAGATTACAGTCTGAACTATAGCCTGTAGAGACAGTTTCACAGATCAAAGCCAAACCCGTATTAAGCTGAATGGAAGAGTAATGGAATGGTATTCTTTAATCTATGTCCAGGAAAACAGCACTATATAGTTATTTATGGGTATCAGCCTTAATCAGTTATTGCATGAGCCTAGAAATTCCAGTACATCTCACGTAATGATAAATCATCATAACTATAAAATCATTTTTGTTATGCATGGCATAACATAAAACTGTAATATGAAACACTGTAAGATCAATATATGCTATACTAGGAGGCAAACCATGATCAGCAGCATGAGCTAATATATAATTATTTTTATGGTAAGCATTCCTGCAAGTGTCCGTGTGTGTGTGTGTGTGTGTGTGTGTGTGTGTGTGTGTGTGTACACTACAGTGTCATACTCACAGGTCAAAGACCAGATAATGAAACCCTTCCTCTGCAATACTGTCGTGGAGTCGGACTAAAGGGAACAGAGAAGAGAGATAAACATTAAGTAATGCATCAGAGGCAAAGAGACAGATCCTAATTTCAGTTAATAACAGCTTTCAATATATTTCAAATAAGTCAATTCTGACAGAACATCCGGGCACACAGAGACCACCCAATGGTTGAAAGAATGTGCGCATGTGTGTATGTGTGTGAGCGTGCGTGCAACGCGTCAGCAACGGTGCCACACACAGAGCGTAATAGAGGCAGAGGTACCGTGAGAGGGATAACTAAGAGCCTAAGAGAATGAGGCTGAAACAAGAGTGGGATAAAATGAAAGAAGAAAGAGAGAGATAGAATATAGTGAGTGAGAGACTGGCAGACACACAGAGAGGCAGAGAGACAGAGAGAAGGAGATGTATAAAAAGAGAAAGAGAAACAAGTAGAGGGGAGAGACAGAGAAAGTTGAGTAAACAGAGCCCAGAATAGCAGGAGCCTTCAGAGAACCCTGAGAGAAACGACTCCAGCGAGAACAGGAACAGGAGTGAAGGAGAAACTGCTGAATGACAGGGCAGAGATTAAGATCTACCTGAGATGCGTCAAAACCGTTTCCTCATGCACTCTGCTGGCTTAAGGCTTTTCAACAGGCACAACAACAAGCCACCTACTGCTGTCAGTGAAGAGAAGACTGAGAAGACATTCATACCTCTGTCCTCTGTCAATTAACCATTTCTACATCATTAAAGTGGAATATGTTCTCAAGCACAAAAAGCTACTGATTATTACCGTACAGTTTTATTGTCGATGAGATTTGGATATTCACCCTATTTTTATTCACATTTGTGTGTTTACTTACTCCTCCATCATCACATCTCTAATGTATTTCTTCCAGCCAACATTATTTTTATAAAAGTGAGCCTTAGAAAGAAAAAAGCTTCACTTCTATTAGATGTAAAGAATGGTTTCTATACCCATTCAGTTGAACTGGATTCAAGTCAAATGTCTGCCTTGTTGTACAGGAGGGTAATTTCACGTATTCTAATATACAGCGCAAACTGCACTTTGTCTACACTACAACAAAAATATTATATTAATCTCTCAAAATGAAAAGTGTTTTTTTTTCACAATATCAGAATTGTCTTTACCACAATAAAGGATTAAAAATATATATTGTGCAGCATATTGTGCAATATCTTATAAATCACTGCAATTTTTCTTGCGAGTAATTCCAAAATCAAATGCTTTCCAAAGCAATAAATATTTGACTCATTTCATGTAAAGCCTATATAGATAATATAAACTATGCAGAATACTTGCAGTTCTGGGGAGATTTAGCAAGCTGTTCCTTCTCTGACAGACAACTCTCTCATCTTTATACATAAGGTTCTATCAGGCGACACCCATCCATCCATCCATTTTCTGAGCCCTGCAGTCCAGACACTCAGGCGAACATTCACACATAGGGGCAATTTAGCATCTCCAATTCTTCTTTACATGCATGTCTTTGGACTGTGGCAGGAAACCGGAAAAACATTCAAACTCCTTGATTGCCCAGTAATCAAATCTTCTGGGTGACATGCTTAAATTTCACCCCGACTGGAACTCAGAAACATTTCAGATGGCCCCCACTCCAATGACTGGCTAACATCCGAGCAGAACGTGTGCAGAACGGGAACTAGTCACAAAACAGAAACCCCATAACACAAGACATTTTACGTTTTTGGGGACTTGTCATCTGCTGCTATCATTAACTTATTTCTTAATTCCTGGTATATATATATATATTTTTTTTAAATCATGTCTTGCACAGTCTCTCAGGAAATTAGGAAGTGGTCTCAGTAGGGCTTAAATAAATGTTTGCTTCATGTTCCATTTTCCCAACATATATTAGCACATATATTTCAAGTCCAATATTTAGGTTTAGTTTAATTGCATGTTGAACTGTTTTGGAATTTTTAGCCAGTAAAAGAGGTAGAAATAGAGAGAGAGAGAGAACTAGCAACAGAGAGAAGGGGGGGCAGGGCAGGCATGAGAGAGAGACAGAGGGCAAGCAAGAAAGAAAGAGGGGGGAGAGAGAGAGAGAGAGAGAGAGAGAATGAGGAAGAGAGGATGAGGAAGAGAGAGAGAAAGAGGGAAAGAGGGAGAGGGAGAGAGAACAAGCAACAGAGAGAAAGGGGGCAAGCATGAAAGAGGGACACAGGGCCAGCAAGAAAGAAAGAAGGGGAGAGAGAATGAGGAAGAGGGAGAGAGAGGGAGAGAGAGAGGCAGAGAGGGAGAGGGTGCGAGAGCAACAGAGAGAAAGTGCATGTGTGCTTGTGTGTGTTAGTGTAGCCCAGCAGCGATGTGCTTTATGGAGCACTCTGGCCTCTCTCCCTCGCTCCTTCGTTTTCTTTTCCTTCATTGCTCCTTTTGTTCAGCATTTATGTGCAGCCCAAGCAGAAAACATGACAAGCTGTCTCTTTGAAAGGAAGGTGAGCCGAGGAGAAAGGCAGGACGGAGGAAAATAAGAGAGGGACAGAGGGGAGAAATAGCCATGGGAAGACAGGAGCAGGAGGCATGGCCTGAAGGAGTGAAGAACCGCATGGAGGGCAGGCCTCCGAATAACAGGACAGTAGGGACGGAACAAATGAGAGAGAGAGGGAGACACCGAGAAAAAAAAACAAAAACGGAAGAATTAGGGAAAAAAATAAACCCGAGCTAAGTCTGACATTGGCAGATATGTTACATTTTTTCATCACGTTTTAGGGACTGTTCTGTGTGGCGTCATCCAGCACGACCTTCAACAGAATTAGAGAACGGAGAGTCATGAAGTTGGTCTTCGTGACATGATGTAACATGATTAAAGACTGGCCTGTATTATTTAATCAAAATAACCTATTATCCAAATACCTGGAATACTCAGAACATCCGCAGAACCACAAGATGTCCACTACACATATGCTGACATCTCAGATCTATCAAACCATGTTTCTTTCATTTTAATCTTTAATTTCCTAGATTCTTTATCATTTATAATTCTACTTATGCAAATTATACTACTTAAGCGAACAAGCGAAAAACATCAAGAAATACGTTCAAAACCTTTAGATGATCCTACAAGCCTTACAAAATGAAAAAGGAAAAAAGTTAGACTAGATTTAAGATGATTTCACAATAAGAACATGCAACATCGGTATGTATTATAATTTCATATAAAGCTTATATATATATATTAAACAGAGTTAATATGAGTTATGCAGACTTCTCGCTCCTCTGGAGAGACTTAGCCAGCTGTTCTGAACGGTATGTTCAGCTAGAAAGGATTACACTGGTAAATTCATCTGGCTGTGGGTTTAAAAAAAGAAAAAGAAAGAAAGATAGAAAAAACAGAATCATGCCAGAATATGTTGAAACATCCCTTTAAATCTTCCTTAAACAGAGACATAACACACGAGCACAAGCAGGTGGTTAGTCCAGGTGCTGTTTCTTTTATCCTCTCTTCCATTCTTTTGCTTTCATTATCTCTTCCTAACCATTTTCTCCTGGGCTCCTCCTGCTCTCCTGTTTTCAGTGCTCGCGTGTTCCTGGCCTTGCTGGTGATAATTACTGTGTGCACACGCTGAAGCCTCCCACACTGAGCGCCCCCTCTGGCTCCTACCCGCTACCCACCTCAGCGTGTTATTTATAGGCATTATTATGGAGCTTTTTGTCACTTTCTTTATGCATCTCTCATAACATCATTTTTTATTGCGTTCTCCCTGAAACAATGCGTGCGCCAGGCTCTCCGTACACGCTTGGCACACCAAACAGCGTTCTGGAGGAAGACCTCTGGCCCAGTTTGCTCGCAGAAAGCCCCTGCTCCAACACACTCGCACAAGCGTGAACTCGCATGCGAATGCTAATGAGCTAAAGAGCATAAGCATGCCATTGCCAAAGCACACTCACCAATATTGGGGTGTTTGAGAAGGCGACAGATCCGGGCCTCTCGATCCAACTTCTGATGATCTGCACACAAAAATTGAGAGAAAAGAATTAGAAGTTATGACACGATCTGGAAACATCCTATTCTGCAGCTCGTCAAAAGTTTACCATTAGTTTAATGAGAGACAGAGAGAGAGAGAGAGAGAGAGAGACAGAGGGAGACAGGGAGAGAGACAGAGGGAGAGAGAGACAGAGAGAGAGAGAAAGACAGAGACAGAGAGAGAGAGAGAGAGAGAGAGAGACAGAGGGAGACAGGGAGAGAGAGAGACAGAGAGAAATGGAGACAGAGAGAGAGAGAGAGGGAGACAGAGAGGGAGAGAGAGACAGAGAGAGAGAGAAAGAGGGAGACAGAGAGAGATAAAGAGGGAGACAGAGAGAGAGAGAAAGAGGGAGACAGAGAGAGATAAAGAGGGAGACGGGGATAGAGAGCTTTATTAGAGCTTTATGATAATCTGTTATTCACACCCTTCATTACTGATTTTTTTCTATGATTATGATTCAGTCTATAATCTATAACATAACTCTATAATCACTACTTACACAATAATACTGTCACTAATGTTTATTTAAAGGATTACATTGCTTTAAACATTACATAATACTTAGGCAACACTGTTCCTGAAACAGTACTGCCAAAACAGCTACACAGAATTTGAGAAAGCGAGAGAAAGAGAAAGAGAGAGAGAGAGAGAGAAGAGACAAGACAGGAAAGGAGAGAAAGACAAGAGAAAGGAGAGAGAAAAGAGAAAGGAGAGAGAGGATAGAAAAGAGAGAAGACGAAGAGACAAAGGCAGAAACAAGAGAAAGTGAGAAAGACTGGTACAACAGATAGTGAGAGAAAGGAAAGCAGTGTGAGTGTGAGTTAGTCAGGCAGGAAGGCTTGCTCCCCGTGCTGCTGAGGGTGTTGTTAGGGAACATCGCTGTGTTAGCACTCCTGCCTGCCTGGTCTCAACATATGGATGGCCCTCCACACTCCACACTGTTCTCTCTAATGAATCCACACTCAGACAATAAAAGAACGTAAAGAAAGACTCCTGCTGTGCTCCTTTGACATGACACCAGTGATATAAGACTAATACTGCTAACGGCTCTTTGCGACGGCTACGACATGACACACGTGACGCAGTAGCTTACATCCCCGATCAGTATTATACTACATGCCAAATCAACTCCAACATTTCTGCCCAAATATCAATATTACTTGAGCTACACAATAAATGACTGATGAAATGCTGTGGAATCGACAGGGTTGGGACAGCTTTCTTATTAACAGACATTAACTTTACCCACATCTCTCTGCAATAGGACAGACACATACACTTCACATCTGCCTTGCTTGATCTGTTAGATTTTAAAAAATAATGAAAAGTTTAGGTAATTGGATTTCATGCAACTACAACGCATGCATGACTGAGCACAACATTCCAGTGTCACCCACTTAATGTAACAGGAACAAGGCAAAAGCTCTCTCAAAGCTTATTACAAAGACATATATTTAACTAGAAAAGCATTTTATAAAACAAATCGGCCTAAAGCACCATCTCACCACACGACACGAAAGCAAATTCAGTTCAAAAAGCAAACATCTACAACTCTCTGAGGTCTTGTTTACCATAAAACAAACAAAATAATGAACTGTCCATTAACTTACTCCCTATATAACTATTCAACGAAAACACTGACCTTTACTTTAATCTTACCATTGACTACCTTTATTATTAGGTCATCGAATCTGCACTGTTATAACAGGAGCCATGTCGTCTCGTCTCTCTATGTACCTGTACAGTATATAGCAGAGATGACAATAAAGTTGACTTTGACTTTGACTTTGAATCACAGGAGAAAGATAAATGTTCAGTGTAAGGATGAAGGTAAGTTCATTTAGTTATTTTAAGTATTTTAGACCACTTCTGTTGGTCCATAAATGGCAGAGGACACTTTAGAGAAAAAAAAAAATTAAAAAACAAAAATTGTGATACAAGGTTTTGTTCCCACAGCAACAATATACATAGAGTATTGCCTTAATGTACGTGTGATACACTTGTAAGAAGGATCTAAAACTAGTAGCTTATTTGCTCTTTGTAAGCCATGTAATCTTGGACACTTCTTTGCAATACATTTTTTGTGATTTAAAGGAACTGCTTCCCACACATTCCTCACTGCTGTTCAGACCACCCAAAGCGCCTGCATTTTCCTTCTCCATACAAGATCTCAAATGGTTTTAAATTGTACCTGAACTCCACATAATGAACTGCATGGCGTTTTGGGTTATCTTAGAACATGTCATTTGTTGTGGTTTTAAGTGCACAGATAGGATAATTACATCAAAACAGCTGCCGAACATCAGTGTCTGAAGTGTGTGTATGAGCTGAGGATATAATACACTTTGAAAAAAAATCAAGGGTATGTACTAATAAAAGGCCTTTTTATGATTTTACTCTTTCATATAATAACCGACAGCTCCCTCAGTAAAGCAGAGATCCTTCAGATGATACCATTCAGTCTTATCCATAGGGACCACCCATGCCTGGTTACTATGGGAAACAACAAAGGTCATTTCCGGTGACACCTTGCATGTATAGACTTTGTATTGAAAAGCACATCCCATAAAAAAGGTAATTAGGCCAGGATTCAAGATGCTCTTCAAGCCTATTCATCTATTCGGATGCTTTATTGTCACGGCAAAAGGTAAAAGGTTACCATGAGGACAGATGACAGAGAGTGAGTCAGTGACTTGCATGTCTCTGCATTCACTCTAATGATACGGCTGGCGCTCTCGCTCACGGCCGCTCGCTGTTCCATTCCACCCCATAACAAGCACATGAACCCAAATCAGCTTGAAACCGCCAGCTTTATCTTACCTTATCGTGCTACAAAGCTCATAAAAATGGCAAATGTACAGCGTGAAAACAAACACGACCCCCAGGCACTGAACCGATATCAGGCTGGACCAGGACTTCGATTCGGGCATCGTTGTTGTTTATGACTGTAAACAACTACTGTTATAACTCTACATTAAATATTGTGTACATTACAGAATGATATGGGAACCTCTGTAGATCAGATCATAAAGGATGAACACAAGCAAAACAGTAGACAGCCTTAAAGTACAGCCTAAATTACATAAATTGAGAGTGTGTGGTGGTGGGGGTTGCTTCCAAGAATTGTATTTGTTAGTGATGAATCTTCTAATTACTTTTCTGCTAATAACACTTGTTTTTCAGCCTTGCTAATTAAAAGCATTCTAGCATTATAACTAAGCCTGGTCTGGACATTTTCTATAGCTGTTATATTGAAAAGCCTATTAATATTTAGTATTCTGTTCATCAGTTTAGACCCAAACAGAATTCTTAGTGGCTTTTTAATGTTAAAAGCGCATTTAGCACTGATTTAAATAATACATTTTAGCATAACACACAGGAAAAAAGATTGCCAATATTAGGTGAAAATCCATTTTTCTTCTAAAGCCAAGATGATTTAACATCCAAGTACCTTCTCAAGAACTCCACATATGTGTTCTTAGTGTGTGTGTAGTGGTGCTATTGCTTTATAATAGTATCAGACTGTCTACCTGAAGTCTCTAATAGTTTTTATATGATAAGAAAGGTATGAAAGCAGATATCAGATTCCTGCGTTTGCAGTTTTCAGTGGGAATGGCCTGTTCATCTGTATGCACCTATTTAGGTTCCACAAAAAACAAAAAGGAGTATTATAATTATATTGCTTTACATTGAAATATATAACAGATATTAACAGATTAATGTTATCACACCTCTTGCAATAAAAAAATGAAAAGATGGTTGGAAAATGGTCATTTAATGGTCATATAAGAATGAATTATGAATTATATTTGTGGTACACAAACCCATGCAAACATCAAGGAAAAAAATAATGTAGACTTTGGGCCCTTTAAGACCACCTTGGTGAATCAGTGTCTTTAATGGTTAAAGACTGGGCAAAATAAGAGGACTTTTGTTGGATTACATGAAGATCTCAATTTATCAGAACACCCAGTAACTCACCTGGAGCTGTGATTGGTCACTCTAAGAAATCCTGCTACTCATTAAAGGCTCATTTGCATATTGCAGCCTTATGACATATCATTATTGTAGAGAATGATATTGCAATAATCAGAAGCTCTAGTACCCTGCATGCTGTCATTCAATACAGAGTCGATCAGTAGAATTCCCAATCATGGATTTTCAGCTTCATTTCAGAAATGTTACATCACTGCTGGTCAATATAAGGGTGTTCCAATATACATGTTAATGTTCTTCAATATAGGAGTTGTGAAACAATATACATTACCTTCGCCATAAAACTATTTAGCCATGGTCACATAAAAAAGCTTTCACATTTATTTTGCTGGTTTGCTTCCTTTTTTGGTTGAAAAGCACTCCATGATTTTCCTTGAGCTTATAAGAGCAAGAAGCCCACAAAACCATTTACAGTGTGTGTATTTAAATGCTTGTGGTCCTGTTGTCTCTTGACGTCTCCTATTCTGCTTCTCATCATCTTCACCACTCTCCATTCCCTCTCCAGGCTGGATTATGCCTAAGTGATCACACACACTCACGTGTGTGCACACACACACGCACGCACTCACACACTCAAAGCTAACAGGATTACATCCTCTCTCAGCTTGGCCTGTGACCTGGTGGAGGATTAACCCTTCGTGTGCTGCTGGCAGTCTCTCCTGCCCACCCTGCAGCTTCACTGCTGCCAGAACCGCCTCAGCAGCCACACACTGCAACTGCACCAGCCCAGAACAAACACACACACACACACAGGCGTGGTAGAGGATCACCACAGAGCCAACATGAACCTGCAGCTCAGCAGGAAGAGCCAGCAAAAAAAACAGAATGACAGAGGAGGAAAGAGACAACAATGAAAAAGGAATAAAGATAAGAGCAACTGAAGATGTCTGCAAACAGTAAGGAGTGTGATAGTAAACCAATGATAAGAAGACAGAGAGAGAGAAAGACCAATACCAAGGCAGAGGAGAGACAGAAAGAGAGAGAGAGAGAGAGAGAGGCAGAGCGACGGTGAGCGAAAAAGATAGAGAGGAGAGAGACAGAAAGAGAGAGGCAGAAAAAGAAAGAAAAGCTGATATGGTGGCCGGAGATCTGTCACGGAAGCACTTCAATTCCCAGAAACAATAGAGCTCACTTATTTCACACATTAAATATTCATCCATCCACTCTTCCATTCACTCAGCTCTTCCATCCGTCCTTTCTTTCCTCTTATCGTCCATCATCTCATCCAGGCAATATTAAAGGCCAGTGGAGCCTCATAAACCTTTTATTTACCTCAAAGAAAAGCACTTCTAATACCACCCCCCCACAAATGTGATGCTGAAGATGAAAATGAGCTCCTCTTCAGAGCTGTGTCACAGGAGCTTGGAGTGATCAGCCATGGAGAGGTGAGGTGGGTCAGGACTCTACAATGATCATGACTGTTTTTTTTTTTTGCATATCTTAAATCACACAGTCATCATTCCAACAGCCAATAACTTAATATTTAGTGTTTCTGTCCTTTTGTTTCTGTGGACAATGAATAATGTAGTCACCAGACAGATGGCCATAAATTTACTATGTTTTCAGCAGGTCCACCAACATATTCTTCACTTCTCACACACACAGACACCCGAAATCGGAGAGGAAGCTTCATTACTACATTACACTGATGATGCCAGCGAGACACGTCAGCACAACACTATCATCACTGCTCCGATTTCACTACAGATCACACATACGACCTGTAATTTACACACACACACACACACACACACACACACACACACACACACACACACACACACACACACACACACACACAC